>CM069165.1:21209343-21391843 GCA_035221665.1 Okamejei kenojei
GTCATGCACGGACATAACAGGGACATAATGCATTCCTACGGAGGCCGGAGTGAATATCAAAGTTAAATCACTGTCTATATTCTCAGTTACGTTGTTCGTTTAAAATAAACCGTCCTGATGTATTTGACTAGGTCAGGTGTGACTTATTTCTGTTCATGGTGATTGAGTTAGGTGAGGAATCTGAGAAGTGCATAAGGGCCAGCATGCAGCCGTTGGGCCTATTGTCCGTGCCAAACCCATCCACCCCTTTGTACTGCAACAAACTGGAGATCCTTCCACTTCCCGCTCAGTCCCATAATTGGATTTTGACCGGAAACATCACCTTACATACTTTGCCTCCACAGGTGCTGCTTGACCCATTGAGTTCTTTCAGCTTTTTATTTCCAATTGGTTTGCTCATCGATATAAAATCCTGGCCTCTCCCAACATCTTGAGCATCCAGAAAGCAGGGTGTTGGCCAAGGGCACCCACGGGGGTTGGAATGCTTGAACAAGCAAACATATTAAATTAGAAATGCCATTTAAATTCCAAGCTAATTTTACACTGAAGCAAATCTGAATTACTAAATCGTTCCACAGCCAAGGTATTTTCCTTCCCATTTCAGTTTCAATCAATACAGATTATTGATCAGCAAATATTTACATGATCACAAGGTCTTCTTCATCTTCTTGTTGCGTGTGGCGTGCACAGCCTAACGTTGGAGGACAACTTGTTCTATTTGATCTTATTTGATTGTGCACGCCAGGTTGATTGCATTCGTTGAAACAGGGCGGACCACGTGAAGGTTGCAATCTCCCATCGCAAGGTCATAAGGTCATAAGGAATAGGAGTAGAATGAGGCCATTCGGCCCACCAAGTCTGCTCCACCATTCAATCATGGCTGATCTATCTCTCCCTCCCAACCCCATTCTCCTGCCTTCTCCCCATAACCTCTGACATCTGCACTAATCAAGAATCTATCTATCTCCGCCTTAAAAATATCCACAGACTTGGCCTCCACAGCCTTCTGTGACAAAGAATTCCACAGATTCACCGCCCTCTGACTAAAGAAATTTCCCCTCATCGCCTTCCAAAAAGAACGCCCTTTATTTCTGATATCACTGCGACCAAATTTTGAACGATACCATAATCCTTTTGCAATAAATAGCTTTGTCCCTACACTAAGTCGTGCATCAATGATCCATGCAAGGCACATTCTGTAATTGGGTACTGGCTGCACAACCTTTTCTAGGTCTATGCAACTTTTTATTCTATTCATATATACTGATTTAAACATTTGGAATGGTATTCGTCTTTCTCATTTGATAGCCA
Source organism: Okamejei kenojei (assembly GCA_035221665.1). Classification (NCBI taxonomy): domain Eukaryota; kingdom Metazoa; phylum Chordata; class Chondrichthyes; order Rajiformes; family Rajidae; genus Okamejei; species Okamejei kenojei. The sequence goes on from CM069165.1 coordinate 21,210,655, forward strand.
GCTTAAATCCTTGATTTAATGTTCTTCACAAACGTCAGACTGGGTTAAACCGAGAGTCATAGCATCTTACAGCATGGAAACAGGCCCTTTGGCCCAACTTGCCCACACTGGCCGACGTGTCCCATCTACACTAGTCCCAGCTGCCTGCATTTGGCCCGCATCCCTCCTAATCTGTCCTATCCATGTACCTTTACATGTTTCTTAAACGTTCTCCATCGCCAGGAACCCAAGGAAGATCTGAAGTCCAACAGGGAACATCCTGCAAACAAGGTGCCTGCTGTAATCACAACACACTTCCAGACACTGTATCCAAACACTGACACACCTCCAAATAATCACAGGTGAAGAATGACTCATGTCAATTAACAGAGAAACTAAGCAATTTCAACAAGATTATCTCATGTTGAAAATCTCATCAAGGGTGGGACTGGCTGATTGTGCCTGGGGTCATTAGTAAAGCTCTAAAATCTACAGCAAAGGGAGTGGGACACATCTTGTCACTAACCCCCATCAAAATTCACATATATCTGTAAATCTGTCGCGGGTCAGGGCTCACTGAGCCTGGGATGTCTTCTTCTCCAAGCTCACGAAGAACAAGCACTGGTGTAAAATATCGCACGACAGGTAATCCCAATAATGACCAACATGCATGGAGTATTGTGCAGTTAGACAAAAGTGCTGGAGAAACTCAGCAGGTGAAGCAGCATCTATGGAGGGAAGGAAATAGGTGCCATTTCGGGCCCTTCGCTCCATAGCTGCTGCCTCACCCGCTGAGTTTCTCCAGCATTTTTGTCTACTTTCGATTATCCAGCATCTGCAGTTCCTTATAGAAACACCGAAACATAGAACATAGGTGCAGGAGGATGCCATTCGGCCCTTCGAGCCTGCACCGCCATTCAATATGATCATGGCTGATCGTCCAACTCAGTATCCCGTACTTGCCTTCTCTCCATACCCCCTGATCCCCTTAGCCACAAGGGCCACATCTAACTCCCTCTTAAATATAGCCAACGAACCAGCCTCAACTACCTTCTGTGGCAGAGAATTCCAGAGATTCACCACTCTCTGTGTGAAAAATGTTTTTCTCATCACGGTCCTAAAAGACATCCCCCTGATCCTTAAAACTTCCCCCTTATCCTTAAATACTCCATGTCCTTCTTAAACACGGAGTATTGTGCACAGTTGGTGTAGGTTTGGTTTGGTTCCTGGTCTGGATTGAGATGCAGGAGTGAGGCTCCAAGCCAAGTTCATGTTGCCATCCAGCTCATTTATTCATTTTAATCTTATCCAGGCGTGGCCGAGAAAGATTGTGAGTGGAATGAATTAAGTTTAACCTGCTGATGTCAGAGTTTCTTTAGCAATGGCGCCAGACTGTCTGCACCTTGGAATATTTTGAGGTAAAGCTGATCCAACTTGACTCAACAATATTGGGCCTGGAAGCTGATTGTTTACAAAAGGTTGGCATGCACACAATGAGTTGGTGCTCCATTGCCAGAGATACAGGACTGGTCATATTCTGGAACACTAAATCAGTGTTGATTTTTCATGAGCCTTGGAGAGCAGAATGTTTTTTTTTTGTGTAATAATGGGTGAATCCAATTAAAGGTCCAATCATTACATGCAGGGTTCCAGCATCTGCATTTCCTTCTTTAACACCAACATTACATGCAGGGTAGTGGGAGTGAGCAAACTGCATGTGTCAATGCTGCTATTGGAAGGCAGCAAATGGGTTATTCACTTATTTTTCACGACGTGTGTTAAATGGAAATATTGATAGCCCATAATCAAAGACCTTTGCCATCTCAGCCATTCCTTCTTCTCCCCGCTCCTGTCCAGCAGACGATGCCGCACGTACCCCCAGACTCAGGAACTGCTGCTCCCGCTCTGTCATCAGACTTCTGAATGGTCCTTCCATACCGACCCGATCCTTCAACCCAAGTCATTGCAGTCCTTGTGCTTTTTCCCTGGATCTGTTCCGCCACGATGCTCCGCATATTCCGTACTCTGGCATTTTTCCGTTCACTCCGCCTTTTGTACTCACGCTTGGCTTGAGAGTATTCATATACACAATTATCTGATATGATCGGATAGCACGCAGACGAAAGCTTTTTCACTGTACATGTGGCGACAATAAACCTAAACCTGAATTAGAAGCTGATGGGGATTCGCCTCCTGAAATGGCAGCAGTCCTCTGGTCACCACAGGGTTTCACCACAGTATTGATTACATGGGGAATATATGTCCTCACTGGGATGGTGTGCCTTTTGGAGGGGCATCTTCAAGAGGTGATGTACCCATGCATCTGCTACCTTTACCCTCAGTGGTACAGGCTGAGGCTCTGGAACAGATTGTAATAGCTGCCCAAGTGAGTAGCCGCACTACAATATGTAGTCAGCCCACCTTGCACCCACCATGGGCTGGTGATGAAAGGGAAGAACGGTGGATGGGATACCAATGAAAGGAACTGCTTTCCCCACCCCCCCCCACCCCCCCCGAATTTTCAAGGAATTTTAGAGCAAAGGTTTAAGGTGAGTGAGGGGGAAAATATTTAATAGGAACCTGAGAGGCAACTTTTTTACACAAAGGATGATAGGTATATGGAGCGAGCTGCCAGAGGAAGTAGTTGAGGCAGGTACAATCAACATATTTTTAAATATTTTGTCATGTATATGGATAGGATAGGTTTGGAGGGTTATGGGCCAAACAGGCAGGTGGGACTAGTGTAGATGGGGCATGTTGGTCGGTGTGGGCAAGTTGGGCCGATGGACCTGTTTCCATTCTGTATGACTGTGGCTCGATGAAGAGGGACATGCTCCTTACCCCACCATGCCCACATCATCCATGGTCCCATCTATACTAATCCTATTTATCAGCACTATTTATCAGTACAGAGGTGGTGTCAGGTTTCACGAATACTGTCATATCCTCACTCATACAGCCAAGTGCAGAGTGTTCCATTCTGCTCTTGATGTTCCCCGTAGATGTGGGATCACAGAACCATCAGTGAAACCACTGATTTCATACTTCAAAACTGATGCACGTTATGGAACCTTTTCTCAAGGAAGCCAGAACAGTGAATCGCATGGTAATCCCACATCCTTACATCAGTTCAACTTAATTCCAGCAGTGTATTCAATAGGGGAATGTATCTAAGGAACATTTGGATCAGGATCCATCTTATCATCTAATTTTCCGTTCATTAATAGTTTTCGCTGGTGGCAGGGGGAGGTGGCTAAATGATGAACCCACGGTTGATTTTTGGTGTATGTCAGGGAAGGTCCACCGTGAATCCATGTTGCCCAAGCGTGACAGACTGTGTTGTATCACTAAACATCCATCCCATTACAAGTGACAGTTTCCTCTACACTACACTGTGGTGTCTTTAAATAATGAAGCACCCAGAGTAAACCCAAGCAATGGTGAGGGGAAGTCATTATGGATGGGTCTGTGTGTGTAACACTGGGGTACAGTACCGGTGGGTACGGGTCTGTGTGCGTGTGTGTAACACTGGGGTACAGTACCGGTGGGTACGGGTCTGTGTGCGTGTGTGTGTGTAACACTGGGGTACAGTACCGGTGGGTACGGGTCTGTGTGTATAACTCTCTCTCGCACCCTCTAACTTCTTTACCTCTCTGTCTCTCTGTCTGCCTCTCTGTCTCTCCCTCTGTCTCACTCCCTCCCTGTCTCTCCCTCTCTCTCCCTGTCTCCCTCCCTCTCTCTGTCTCTCGCTCCCTCCTCTCTGTCTCTCCCTCCCTCTCTCTGTCTCTCCCTCCCTCTCTCTGTCTCTCCCTCCCTCTCTCTGTCTCTCCCTCCCTCTCTCTGGCTCTGAGCGGAGTCAGGGGGTATGGGGAGAGAGAAGGCAGGAACGGGGTACTGATTGGGGATGATCAGCCGTGATCACATTGAATGGTGGTGCTGGCTCGAAGGGCCGAATGACCTACTCCTGCACCTACTGTCTATTGTCTATTGTTAGTCACAAGGAGAACGTGCAGACTCCACAGAGACACCATCTGAGGCCAGGATTAAACCCAAGTCTCTGGCGCTGCAAGGCAGCAGTTTCACCATTGTGCCACTATGCCAATTGAGTGCTGTCTGTGAGATCTGCTGAAGCTTCGCACTGACTTAAAGCAATTGTAGTGATTTCTAAGCGGTTCATTCCAAGCCATTCAATGTCTTAGAAAATATCACGTCAAATATGCTTCATATTCTATCAAAGGCAAAATGCTGGTCGCGTGGGCTGCGAATGAGAATGCATTATTGTGTGTTTTAGGGCAATGAGTTTAGAGGATTAACAATTTTCAGCATTCATTTCTGGGACATTTGTCAGGAAGAGCTGTTCAGCACTGCCTAATGAAGCAGTGTTGTATTTCTGAAGAAATGTCACATGGCTAACGCAACATTTAACAAAATATAAGAAGCTGTAAAGAATAAAGCTGAATGGACCACTCAGCACACAAGGATGTTCCATGCCCAGTCAACCTTGCCAGATCTTAGTTAGGACTTTTTTGGGACATGCGTCAATTTGGGGGAGCTGTCCTCCAGGCAAGTAGTATTTTCAGAATCACATCTTACAAACTTCTCCTCACAATCCCCGAGTACACTGGGTGCATCTGGGTGCTCCTGTTTATTCCCAAATCCCAAAAGCAATACGGACATCGTAGAGTCTGTCCTCACCTTGTCCATCATGGTCTGGTTTGGCTCAGCCACCAAGCACGACACCCGGAGGCTGCAGCGAATCGTCCGATCAGCTGAGAAGGTTATTGGCGGCAACCTTCCCTCCATTGACGAACTGTACACTGCAAGGGCCAGGAAGTGAGCGGGCAAGATCATCTCTGACCCCTCTCACCCTGGCCACAAACTCTTTGAATCACTTCCCTCTGGAAGGCGACTCCGAACTGTCAAAGCTGCCACAGCCAGACATAAAAACAGCTTTTTTTCCATGAGTAGTAGCTCTACTCAATAACGAAAAATCTGTAGCCACCTTTTTGCTTCTGGTATTTAATTTAATTCCCATGTTTAATCGATAATGTTTTATTATTAATGTTTAATGTTTTATGTGTCATTCCTAACTGTCACCGTATGTCATGTTGTTACTTGCGGGCGGAGCACCAAGGCAAATTCCTTGTATGTGAATATACGTGGCCAATAAACTTATTCATTCATTCTGTACCACTTCCTTGCACAAGAACATGTGTGCAAACTCTGCACAAGCAGCACCTGGGCTTAGGGTTAACCCTGGCACTGGTGCTTTGAGGCAGTGGCTCTCATCTCTGTCCCACTGTGCAGTTGCAGAAGGGAAAGGGATACTCAGTGAATATTGAACAAAGTAAATAAGAATAATGTGGCAGGTTTTTCAGTGGTCAATTAATTATTCCAGCACAGTACAAGGCAGTGACTATCACAAGAAAGGAGATTGTGGGGACCTCGACGAGGATCTTTGTTTCTTCTCTAGCCGTAGGCAAGGTCCTGGAGAACTGGAAAATGCCCAATGTTGCTCCTTTGTTTAAGCTGGAAAGCAGAAAGAATCCCAGAAACTATAGGCGGGTGAGCCTCACGTCAGTGGTAGGAAAACTATTGGAGAGAATTATGTAAGATAGGGAGAGGTTGGATTGTTTTCTCGGAAACATCAGAGATTCATGGGAGACTTGATGGGATTAGATGAAATTATGAGAGGCATGGATAGGGTAGACATTCAGAACCTTTATCCCAGGATGGAAATGTCCAACACTGGAGGACATAGCTATCGGGTGAGAGGGGGGAAAGTTTAATGGGGATGTGTAGGGCAAGTTCTAACGCAGAGATTAGTGGGGGCCAGTGGTGGATGCAATATTGGTGTTTAAAAGTATTTTAGATAGGCACACGGAAGTGCAGGGAATAGAGGGATATGGACCATGTACAGACAAATGAGATGTGTTTAACAGCATCATGTTTCGACACACACATCGTGTGCCGGATCCAGGGCCCGTTCTGCCTGATCAGCAGCACAAAGGTTTGTGGAGATTAATACAGATGTAGATTATGCCCGTAAGCAATTAGTTTAAGTTTTAACAGGATCTTTACAATACATCGAAAATTCATGTTTGCCTGAAGCCAGGACTCCACACAACTCTGACAACTTCTCCAAGTTGACACTGCAAAATGGAATTTCCTTTCCTCCCAGAGAGCAGATCAAAAGTCTCTCATATCAAAACATACTCCTTGTACCAGGAAACCAGCGAGCACATACCACCAAGACCATTAAATAGTTCATTGTTGCTCACTTTGGCATTTCAGTGATTTCTCGTCAGGTTAATCAGAGGTGAGGATCTAAATACTTAGACTAAAAGTGTTAAAGAAGGAACTGCAGATGCTGGAGAATCGAGGGGATACACAAAAAGCTGGAGAAACTCAGCGGGTGCAGCAGCATCTAAGGAGCGAAGGAGAAAGGCGACGTTTCGGGTCGAGACCCTTCTTCAGACCGACTAAAAGTGGTTACTTTTTGATGTTGAACCCATTTTTCAGATCTACAAGTCAAAAAGCTTCCAAGTACGGCTCTGTAGCACATCAAAGAGTACACGTTTATGGAAAGGGAAAAGAGAAAGGAATGATTATTGTCAATTATGGTGCCTGACAGTCCTCGTTCATGAAAGGCTTTCGAACGGAGATGGTGCAAATAAATGCACTTTGCTGTAATTGAGAGATGGTTGAAGCAGAGAAGACTCGAAGAAGGTTGATGTGGTGAGGCTGTGTCTCCAGGTTGGAGAGGCTAGAATTGGGGTGGTCCCAGGATAAGGGGTCACTTATCTGGGACTGAGATAGAGAGACAGTTCTTTGCATATTTGCACCTGTATGCTTGTGTACACCCCACCTGCCTAGCTCTTTAAATGTTTTCCCTTCTGATTATATCCTGTGACTTCTTTAAATAAGTTGATTGAACTAAATATGTTCATTGACGGAGTAGGTTATGTTTTGGGTCGAGACAACGTCACCTATTCCTTTTCTCCAGAGATGCTGACAGTCCTGCTGAGTTACCCCAGCTTATTGTGCCTATCATCGGTTGAAGCCAGCATCTGCAGTTCCTTCCTACATATCTCATCCATGGTCTACAAGCAGTTCTTTGACTCGCTCACCCACTCCTGTCGGTCCTTGACGCTCTCACCCTGACTCCGTCCTGTCTTCAATGTTGTGCGTCAGTCTCTTGGTTAATGCTTCTTCAGTAATTGGAGGTGTGGGCGTCTGTCCCTTGGAATGTCCTGCATTTCCATGCAGAGCCAGGTCCACGGAGGCCTGTCGCTCATATCAACGCCACACATTCTAAATTTGCACCAGTCCAGACTTCTCCACTGAGAAATGTCTGAGTTTTTTTTTATCTTGCCGCGTCTTGAAGCCAACAAAAACAGGCTCACTGAAACCAAGCCTTGGCCTGCTCAAAGACTTCACGAAGGGAAAAGAAGAGGAAAAGAACAGCAACAAGAACAGCAACAAACTGCATTTGTATTGTGGCCTTGCATCATAGAATGTCCTCACAGGGGTATTAAGAGACATGAATTAGCACCAAGCTGTGCAGGGGATGATGGAAAATGGACAATCAAGGTCTTGTGTTTATAGAGCACCTTCACCAAGTTTTCACACAGAGAGTGGTGTATCTATGGAATTCTCTGCCACAGAAGTTGAGGCCAGCGCGTTGGCCATATTTAAGAGGGAGTTGGATGTGGTCCTTGTGGCTGAAGGGATCAGGGGGTATGGAGAGAAGGCAGGTACAGGATACTGAGTTGGATGATCAGCCATGATCATATTGAATGGCGGTGCAGGCTTGAAGGGCCGAATGACCTGCTCCTGCACCTAATTTCTATGTTTCTATGTTTCACAGTCATGGGTGCAACCAAGTTTTTTACAGCCAGCAAACCTTTTTTTCTGTACGGTTAGTTGTGGTTGTAATATAGGAAGCCCAGTAGCTAGCGAGACACAAAAAGCTCCTGCAGGAAGAGCATCCAAGCTGAAGGGGGGATATTAAGGAGTGTGTTAAAGGAGTGTTTGGCAACTCGAATGTCCAGGGGAATTATTGAGAGTGGTGAGCACTGCCTGGTCCATCACATGTACCGACCTCCCCACCATCAAAGGGGTCCACAGCAGCGCTGTCGCAAAAAAGCCGGGCAGTGTCGTCTCATTTCTCTCCTATCATCGGGAAGAAGGTAAAGGAGCCCACCTTTGACCATGACCACCAGTTTCAAGCAAAACCAGTAGACACAAAAAGCTGGAGTAACTCTGCAGGACAGGCAGCAACTCTGGAGAGATAGAATGGGTGACGTTCCAGTCTGAAGGAGGGTCTCGACACAAAACGTCATCCATTCATGATTCAAGATTCAAGAGAGTTTATTGTCATGTGTCCCAGATAGGACAAAGAAATTCCTGCTTTGCTTCAGCACAACAGAATATTGTAGGCATAAATAAATACAGAACAGATCAGTGTGTCTATATACCATTGAATATATATATATACACACATAAAATAATCAGATAAAGTGCAATAGGCTATTAAATAGGCTCATTGTTATCGAGGCTGGCACATTTCCACCAATACGAACAGACTGTGGTCTGTGAATGAGGAAGTGGAGGATCCAATTGCAGAGGGATGCGCAGAGACCCAGTTCTGCGAGTTTGGTAACCAGTTTGGAGGGGATGATTGTGTTAAATGCCGAGCTGTAGTCAATGAATAACAGCCTGACATATGAGTTTTTGTTGTCCAAGTGGTTCAGAGCGGAGTGGAGGGCCAGCGAGATCGCGTCCACCGTTGATCTGTTGTGGCGGTAAGCGAACTGCAGTGGGTCCAGGTTTTTGTCGAGGAAGGAGTTGATTTGCACCATGATCAACCTCTCGAAGCACTTCATCACCGCAGGCGTTAGTGCCACAGGTCGATAGTCATTGAGGCACGTCACCTTGCTCTTCTTGGGCACCGGTATTATTGATGCCATTTTAAAGCAGGTGGGAACCTCAGACCTCAGAAGTGAGAGGTTGAAATCTCTCCAGAGATGCTGCCTGTCCCGCTGAGTTACTCCAGCATTTTGTGTCTATCTTCGGTTTAAACCAGCGTCTGCAGTTCCTTCCTACACCACGAGTTCCAAGAACACCTTCTTTCCAACAACCATCGGGCTCTTGCACACTACTCAACAATCCCACCATCTATTCAAGCAGAGACACGTTACCCAATGGAAGATTCTGCAGGAAAGACATGGGTTTGATGCAAACTGGCAACCCGGGCATAGAATCTCTTGGGAACAATGAATATGCCAGAGCCTGGTGAAATAAAACTGGGTGAAAAAAAGGTCTTACCTTCCACTGCCTGCAACCTCCGGCAACCACCTTCAACTAGCATCGCAACCGGCTTCAACTAAAAAATGACCGATTTTTAAAACGGCAACCTATTTTTAGTCGTGGCCGGTTTTGAATTTTTTAAAATAATCGCCGGAACGTAGAATAAACGGAAACCGCTTTCGACCATTTGACAAAAAACCGAACCACACGGAAACCTTGGTTTCCGTTCAGGTTTCCTAAGTGGGACAGGGGCGCAAAGCAGTTGGCTTTTAGCATGCGTTCCAATTAGTCATTTATTGTCGACCCTCTCCAGAAACATGAGTGATAGATTCTCAGTTGGCAAACCAGTCCAGTATTGAGAGAGACATGGTCTTCTTCAGTGATCTTCCATAGAAACATAGAAACATAGAAATTAGGTGCAGAGTAGGCCATTTCGAGCCTGCACCGCCATTCAATAATCATGGCTGCCGTACCTGACCCTCGGCCACAAGGGCCACATCCAACTCATAAGCCAATGAACTGGCCTCAACTACCCTCTGTGGCAGAGAGTTCCAGAGACTCCACCACTCTCTGTGTGAAGAAAGTCTTTCTCATCTCGGTCTTTTTAAGCTGTGACCCCTTGGTCCTGGTTCCCCAACATCGGGGCCTGTCCACCCCTAAGTTTCTATAAGAAATTCCAGAGAGTATAAACGAGGTCTTTCTTCATAAGACAGGACATCCAGAATCAGTCTGGTGAACCTTCTCTGCACTCCCTATGTCCTTCTCAGTTGCACGTACTCCAGGTGTGGTCTCACCAAGACCCTACAACTGAAGTAACCTCCCTGCTGTGCTATGAAAGACTGCTGCTGCACCTGCATGCCTACTTTCGACTGGTGTACCATGGTCTCGCTGCATCTCCCCTTTTCCTATCGGTTCAATAATAGTCTGCTTTTCCTGTTTTTGCCACCAAAGTGGATAACCCACATACCACATTATACTGCATAGCCTATCCAAGCCTAATCCAAGTGCAGTCTCCTAGCATCCTCCTCACAGCGAAACACTGCCCCCCAGCTTAGTGTCCATCGGACTTGGAGATATTGCCTTCAATTCCCTCATCCAGATCATTAATATATATTGTAAATAGCTGGGGTCCCAGCAGAGCCCTGCGGTACCCCACTAGTTACTGGCCTGCCATTGTGAAAAGGACCCGTTTATCCTACTCTTTGTGTTTGCCAGCCAGTTCTCTATCCACATCAATACTGAACCCCTAATACCGTATATGCTTTAAGTTTGTATACTAATCTCTTATGTGGGTCGAAAGCTTCTGGAAGTCCAGATATACGCACTGGTTCTCCCTTATCCACGCTACTAGTTACATCCTCGAAAAATTCCACAAGATTCGTCAGACATGATTTACCTTTTGTAAATCCATTGACTTTGTCCAATGATTTCTACAACTTTCAAATGTGCTGACTGACTCTAGCAGTTTCCCCACTACCGATGTTAGACTAAACTGGTCTGGTTTTCTACCTCCCTCCCTTCTTAAAAAGAGGGGTTACATTTGCTACCCCCGCCAATCCTCAGGAATACTCCAGAATCGATTTCACTAATGCAACTATTTCTGAGCTACTTCCTTAAGTAGATGCAGCCTATCTGGCCCTGGGGATTTAGCCTTTAATCTATTCATTTACCCAACACACTCCCGACTGACCTGGCAATGACCCACAGTCCCCTGCTATTTCAGGCAGTGAAGACGGAACCAAAGTAGTTTATTCAATTGTCCGCCATATATGATCAACTCACTGACTGCAAGGGACCTACATTTGTCTAACTCTTTCTCCAGTGAACAAATCTTCCGCTTTGATCTGTCTACAACAACAAGTAAATGCGTTAAAGATGGACACAAAATGCTGGAGTAACTCAGCGGGACAGGCAGCATCTCTGGAAAGAAGGAGTGGGTGATGTTCCGGGTCGAGATTCTTAGTCACACTCCTTTTGTATAATAAAGCCCTCCTAAATGTATTATAAAAGATCAGCTACTCGAGGTCAACGCCACCAATTCTACCGCCCACCTACACACCAGTGAACTTGCAGTGGCCATTTCACCTGCTAACGTTGCACATTTCCGGAGACCCAACGAACTGCAGATGCTGGTTTGCAAAACCAAACCCTAAACTCAGGAGGACACTGGGAGAACGTGCAAACTCCACACAGACAGCACCGGGGTCTCTGGCGCCGTGAGGCATCTGCAGTCTCTTGTTGTGTCTTCCCATTTTCTCTTACGACCAGGGTTGAAAAATATTTGCTTTCATCTTATATTTTTGATTAGGGAGGTGGGGGTGGTGGAAGATAGTGTGTGGGGCTTTTGAGATCTACTTGTAGTTGTGAACGAGAGAGGCTGTCTGTCCCCTCACTGCAGTCTGCCTGCAGCCTGGACTGCTTGGAACGGCAGGGATTCCTGAACAAGGCAATTGTCATGGTAGATCGGTGTCTTGAGCTGGTATAACATTATTGGCCCTGCCTTATTGATAGTGGGAGATTCATTCTGGAGGCAGCGTTGAAGAGCAACGCTGCTTTGTGGCCGCACTGGGAAGTGTCTGCTGGTCTGGGGATCACCCAGGGGAACGGCGTGCGAGCTTCAAGTAGGGAGGGAGGTGGAGAGGAACCGAATCCTTGCAGAGCTGGAGGCTGGGGGTTGCTGACTCACCACAGGCAAGTCAGAGGCACGCATAGCCTCTGCAATCCCGCCCCGCTCCCCTAACACAGGGGAGACCGCTGATATAATCTTACGAGCCGTTCTCGCTGATGCATCCTCCCGCTGAAGAAGGGTCTCGACCCGAAAGGCCACCCATTCCTTCTCTCCAGAGATGCTGCCCGTCCCACCGAGTTACTCCAGCATGTTGTGTCTATTCCTGGTCTCCCAGCACTGTGTGGCTTGTCGTGACGACAGATCATTGCGGGATATCACAATCTCCCCCTTTTCACTAAGATAAAACCACAGCCTCTGAAGACCATGATCCCTGTCTGATCCCAGCAGACATAAAGGGACAGGGTGCGGGAGAGATCACCATCTATCTCATACTGGAAGGTAGACAAAAATGCTGGAGAAACTCAGCGGGTGAGGCAGCATCTATGGAGCGAAGGAGGAGGCGACGTCTACAACATCTAATATTGAATCTGTTAACAGACCACAACCTTACCACGCCAGCTTGTCCCAGAATTGCCAACAGAAGGAAATGATCGAGAAGAATGCTGAGTCACAACTAATATAACTCGAGGAACACGAGGGACTGCGGATGCTGGGATCTTGAACACAACACAGAGTGCTGGAGTAACTCAGTGGGTCAGCCAGCATCTCTGGAGGGAGATGGACAAATGACATTTCGGGTCAGGTCCATAGAATCATAGAATCATAGAAAATAGGTGCAGGAGCAGGCCATTCGGCCCTTCAGCCTGCGCCATTCAATATGATCATGGCTGATCATCCAACTCAGTATCCTGTACCTGCCTTCTCTCCATACCCCCTGATCCCTTTAGCCACAAGGGCCACATCTAACTCCTTCTTAAATATAGCCAATGAACTGGCCTCAACTACCTTCTGTGGCAGAGAATTCCACAGACTCACCACTCTCTGTGTGAAAAATGATCTTCTCATCTCGTTCCTAAAAGACTTCCCCCTTATCCTTAAACTGTGACCCCCTTCTTCTGGAGTTCCCCAACATCGGGAACAATCTTCCTGCATCTAGCCTGTCCAACCCCTTAAGGGTCTGAAGAAGGGTCTCGACCCGAAACGTCGCCTATCTCCTTCGCTCCTTAATGCTGCTGCACCCGCTGAGTTTCTCCAGCTTTTTGTGTACCCTCGATTCTCCAGCACCTCCTCTGGAAGCTTGTTCCAGTTCCTTCTTTAAAACAACCCCTTAAGGTCCCACCAAACTTAAAGCTTCAGATTGATGTAGCTCAAAACGCGAAGTCTACTTCACAAAAAACTCAATTCTAGAATAACCTTAGATTCATAAAGAGTGATACGGTGCAGAAACAGGCCCTTCAGCCCAACTTTCATGCAGGTGCACAGGCAGTGAAAAAAGGCGGCCAACATGTTCTCCAGTTGTACAGGGCTGGTGGAGACCACACCTGAGTACGTGCATTTGGTCCATATCGCTCCATAGAGGGAGTGCAGAGAAACCCTGATTCCTGGGATGTAGGTCTGTCTTATGAAGAAAGACTGGATCTTGGTTTAACTCTCTTAGGAGATTTCTTACAAAACGTTGGACAGGGATGCCCCCAGTCCAACCACCTTAAGGATAAGGGGAAATCCTTTCGAGATGGAAGACTTTTGTTCCATACACCCACCACCCTCTGTGCTGAAATGGAAAAAACGGGATCTGAGTTTGTTGATCATAAATAGTCGAAGCAAGTATGCACTGTTTCTATGAATCTGAAATGTATAAACAGATGCAGGAAACACTCAGTAAGTCAGTCAGCGTTTGTGGACGGGAACAGGGTTCATGTTTCTCACATGAGCCCCATTCACCTGCAGAAAGGGAATCCAAAAGATGTGCTGGTGTTTTCAAAAAGATAATGTGTAGCTGATTTCAAATCTACGTATTTTTATGACAAGGGACAATATCTATTCCTTCACTGACTAACACAATTGTAGAGAAATCTTGGAACGTTAACCAGTTCTATTTCCACAGAAGGTAGACAAAAATGCTGGAGAAACTCAGCGGGTGAGGCAGCATCTATAGAGCGAAGGAAATAGGCAACGTTTCGGGTCGAAACCCTTCTTCAGACTGAAGTCCACAGATTTCCACATACATTTCCACAGATGCTGACTGGCCTTCTGAGTGTGATGCAACATTTAAAGTTTGTTTTAATTTAATAATTATTTTGTATCTAGAATTTAACTCTTATGCAACGCCCTTTGTAGGGGGCTCTTTGAAAGTGAAATCATTTCAGCAGTCACAGAGTCACGGTATGGAAACAGGCTCTTCATTCAGCCCAGATACATGTCCCAGCTACACTAGTCCCAGCTACATTAGAATTTTCTCAATTCAGTTAACCCTTGCTGTCTCCTCTCCTTCCCACCTCTCCCTCAGCTCTCGGGCCCTGGCATTCCCTCTATCTCTATCTCCCTCCCCCACCCTAGTCGCACTAGCTTCTCATCTTCACACCACAAACAGCTTACAATGGCTTGTTCCCTTTATCATCGATACTTTTTTGCATATCATTCATTCATTGTTCTTTATCTCTCCACATCACCGTCTATATCTCTCGTTTCCTTGATCCCTGACCAGTCTGAAGAAGGGTCTCGACCCGAAACGTCGCCTATCTCCTTCGCTCCTTAGATGCTGCTGCACCCTCTGAGTTTCTACAGCTTTTTGTGTAACCCTCGATTCTCCAGCATCTGCAGTTCCTTATTTAACACTAGTCCCACCTGCCCACATTTGGTTCATCTCCCTCCAAACATGTCCTATCCATGTACCCGTCCAACTGGTTCTTAAATGTTGGGATAATCCCAGCCTCAACTCCCTCCTCTGGCAGCTTGTTCCATACACCCACCACCCTTTGTGTGAAAAAGTTACCCCTCAGATTCCTATTAAACCTTTTCCCCCTCACCTTAAACTTCTGTCCTCTGCTCCTCGATTCACCTACTCTGGGCAAGAGACTCTGTGCATCTATCCATCTCATGTGCTGCTATAATTCCAATCCTCCAACCTCCCCCTTCCCCCCAAACACATCAATTTATTAATAATCTGTTTCTAACTTGGGCCTTGGGTCAGTTCGAGTGTTTTGCTTGCGATGCCCGGCTGCGGGCGCCCCCTCGTGTCGCGTCGTGCAACGTGCTGCTGCTTTTCCGAGCTCATCTCGCCAGCCCTCGGACAGCAGTCGCCTTAAGACCAGCTAGCATTAAGAAAAGACAATTAACAACTGACCCGTGGAAACCATTCTGGAAAGAAACCTCCGCAAACTTTTATTTTAAACGGACATTCATCAAAGATTATTTGCCCATTTCCGTCCAAAATATCATGTTTTCATCATAATGTAATTCATCATTTTACCTAAATTGTCCCTTGCAATTTGCATTATGGATGAGAGCTTTTAAATTTGCCTTTGTTGGGTTTGATGTTGCAAATGAAGACCAGTAGATTTGATTAAAAACGTTTTGTTTTCAATGTTAAAGTGCACTCTTGAAACTGGCTGAGATTTATTTTGCGAGCACTAACTATATTTGAAACTGCCAGAAGTCTTGAAAACTTCCGAAGAAGGGTCTCGACCCGAAACGTCGCCCGTTCCCTATTCTCCAGAGAGGCCGAATATCCCGCTGAGTTACTCCAGCTTTTTGTGTCCTTCTCCGGTTTAAACCAGCACCTGCAGTTCCATCGGACGCAGAAGTCTTCAACTGTTGCTCGGGGCTGGAGTATATACAAGTGGTGCTTTGTCCAGTTTATCATCAGAGAGGAGTCTGTTAAATCAAGGTTTTTTAAGTTGTTTTAGCATGATTTTGTACACACACACACAGCGGCGGGTGTAAAGTTATCGGCTTCCCCTCGTCACACTGGCGCCCATTCACTGCAAGAAGTGATGGCCAACACTTCCCACTCATTGCAACCCCCCAACTCTCTACACCGGCCAGTATCGCCATTCAGTCTTTGCGTGGCGCCAGCCCAGTCAGCCTTATCATACTGTTAGACAATAAACGGTACCAGATCCTCACATCAAGGTCGCTGCTGAAAGTACTTGTAAAACTATCGAGTTAGTGCAGATGCCAGGTAATATCGGACCGTCTCCAGCCCCTCTTATCTCCCAACTCCTGTCTAAAACGTTACTGCAGTTAAAGAGTGCATTTGAAAGTGAGTAATCGAGCCTTCACGAGGGACATTCTTGGCCGCAGTGCATATTTACAGCGCGCTACATCAAAAAGGCCCTTCACATTTCAGCTGTAAACGTATGCTTTAAAGAGAGTTAACCATATACATTGAAATAAAAGGCATTGAGACAGGAATGCGACGCGCTATGACCCTGTGTGTGTGTGTACTTACTGAATTAACACGAGATTGAACTGATTAGCGCCAATCCCTGCTATCAGGGGGCGATTGCACAGGTTGGGCTAATTTTATTTGAAATCATTTTTTGTGTGTTACTATTGTGCGCGTAATTCCAGTGCACTTGATCAACCCATCCGCTTGTATTTATCTGACCATTATGCATGCCAGTATTTGCACTCAAGCGCTTAATACACAGCCTGGCGCATGTTAAAAAAAATAGTTGATTCATTAATTTGTTTTTCTAACAGAATCATTCGGGATTACACGGTCGGCTGTTCATCGCTGTTTATTTGCTGTTCAGATTTTAAACATTAATATTTTGTCCAGGGAGAAGAGGGGGTTGTGCAACGCTGAAAATTGTGATTTTTGTTTAAATTTACAGGCAAGTTTTTTTTTTGTTTTCTTGCCCTGAGTTAAGGAAAGTAATAATTGAATGAGCATTGCCACGGGCCCCATGTATTATCCCATTTTCTGTCAAATCTCCCGCAGGAGCCGTTTTAACGCCAGGCAATAGTTCAGGGCAAGTTATTATTTTTTTATTTCATAAAGAACTGTAAACCTAATGGATAAAGACATCTGCTTCGATGATGATGGAAGTTTAAATAACGTATGTTTCAATCTCTATCCCAATTAAGAGCAAATACAAACAGAGTAATATATTAAACTCAATGCATTATCATTTCCAATTTGCCCCGGGGACCCAGATCAGCAAGAATTCGCCTAAAATCGCAGCTTATGAAATAAATTGATTGTGGATGTATCTACACTGGTAAACAATGTACAAACCCGCGTCATTGCCAGAGTTCGAGTTACGTTAAATTAAGTGCGTGGAGGGGGGAATCGAGGTCAGACTGCCCGTGTTTATTCATAATAAAGAGTTTACAATCTATTTTAGAAGTCGACTTTGACTCCCATCAGTCAAATTGAGGATGAGCTAGCCGCAGATGGACAGCTGTGGGGAGGGGAGGGGAGGGGGAGGTTGGGATGGGGTGTGGGGGGAGAGAGAGAGCGTTGGATGGTTCTGTGTCTGGGTTTAGTAAACTACTCGCTGTGTTATAGGGCAGTCGAGTTGTTGTGAAGTGCCGCCGCCCGGATTCCAGGAGGATCGGACTGGGAGAGGTTTGGGAGTTCTGGAAGCTGCCGGGTTTTGCTTGCTATCGTCGATATATATTTTGGATTTTTTTTTTGTTTTGAGGAGGGGGGTGGGCGGAACTCTTTACACCTAGGAGGGTGAAGTGGCGGGATACAGCCGTGTGTGTGTGTTTCTGCAAAATACACGCACACACACACACGCACAGCCCGGACGGGGAGTGTTTCCACGGAGCTGAAATGAGCATCGCACACAACTTGGGATTTTAAAGTGACTGGAAGAAAGCCGGACTCCGTCTGCTCTGCTCGCAGCGACTTCATTCACCCCGGGGAGGGAAGGAAGGAAGGAAGGAAGGAAAATCAAGGAACCCTTGTATTTTTGAAGCGCTGCTGTAAACATTCACCGCTCGAAGTTTGCCCACACATATATTCCTGGAGTGAGCTACCCACGGCGAGGAGCGAAGGCAGAAGAGAGAAGGAGAGAGAAGGGAGCGAGAGGGAGAGTGTTCTCTCTGTGTGTGTGTGCGTGTGTGTGTCTGTCTCAAGACCAGACTCGCCGCGGCCGGGAGAGGAGGGCTCCCTCCAGCAAGTCCCGCTATGCTTCGGCCCCGGTCGCCCCCCGGGCTGGGGGCTCTGAGCCTGCTTCTATCCCTCGGCCTCTGTCACGCAGGTAAGGAGAGAGGAGTGTGTGTGTGTGAGTGCGGACTTGTCAACCTCCGCCTTTGCTCGCTTCCAGAGCGGGGCTGCTGGAGATCGCAGTCAGATCCCAGCTTCAACGCAGCCTCGCCCCCCGGGCCACGGCTGACACTCCCAACCATCCCCATCCACCCCAAAAAGCCCACCAACCCCAATGGTTCCTTAAAGGGGAGAGGGGGGGGGGGGGAGAGGGGGAAAGTTTTTTTTTCCCCGGAGTCTTGTGCTGATTTGTTCTCAGTGAAGGACAAGACATCATTAGGCTTTTTTTGGAAAGGGGGGTTTGCGGTGAGATGCAGTCAGGCAGCCCGAGGTTGGGCGACACTGTCTCCCCCTTCACGGGGAGCTGAGCTGGGAGGAGGGGGGAGAGGTGGGGAGGGTGGCTGGGGGGTGGGGAGGCGAGGGCTGAAGACCTGCAGGCCGCTGCTCGCCAACAAAAAGTTTGCTCACACTCCCTCCCCTCGCCCTCACCCCCATTCCGCCCCTGTCCCCTCGCTCCCTTTTCCCCCATTGCCTTCTGCCCTCACGTTGCCCCCTCTACGCCCCCCCCCCCCCACACAGTCTCTCTTCAACGACTGCCCCCACCTCTTGCCCAATTCCCCCACACCCTTCTCCCCCCCCCTCTCCACCCCATCCCACAACCTCTCCCCCCTCCACCCCCCCCCCCACACACACACACTTCCCTTCAACTCCCGACACAAACCTTCCTCCCCTACTAGTCTCCATTCCATCCTGCCCCAGTCCCGTCTCCTTTCCCCCCCCCCCCAAGTCCTTTCCACCCCATTCCCTTCGCCCCTCTCCCACCTCCCCCCCTCCGGCCACCAGCCTCCCTCCTCTCCCTCTCCCTCGCCTCTCTCCATTTGGACGCCCTCATGTCTTCTCCCCTCTCCTTTAATCTTCTCCCCTCTCATTTTCTCTGCTCCCCTCACTCCCTCTCTCCCTCTCTCCCCACCCTTCAATCTTTCCCCTTCCCCTTCCCCTCCCTCCCCGTCTCTCCCATTCTTTCCCCCAATGTTCATCCTTTCTGCAGCAACCCTTGTCCCGCCGTATGGGAGATTGCCTGTGCCCTTGAGGGGGGTTGTTGGTGACCGGGTGGGTCTATACTGTATTGGGTTCAGATCCACTGGCGACCTTGCCACAGGACCAGGGTCTAGGATTCCCAGCTTGGCGTTGGGAATGGCGAAGTGTGGCTTGCCATCGCCAGGAAGTACCCGGGGAAAACCCCTGCCGGAGTTGGTTGGTGTCAGATGGAAGGGTTGAGGCTGGGACCTCCCCATGGTCGGGGTTTGTAGAGGGGGGGACATTGTCCTGGTAAACGGCCGGCCAACACAGCGGCCTGGCTGAACCTCACAAGTCCCGCAGGAAGGAACTGGCTGCAGTTGCTGGTTTAAAGCGAACAGAGATAGACACAAAATACTGGAGTAAACTCAGCGGGACAGGCAGCATCCCTGGGGAGAAGGAGCGGGGGTTCGAAGACAGTCCTCCACCTGAAGAGTCCTCCACCTATTCCTTTTCTTCTCGGGTCCCAAGTGGGTCTGTCAGCCCCATTGCCCGGGAGACAGCTCCCGGGAAATAACAGAACCGATATCTGCCATTGCATTCATACAATAGCAACAACGATCTGAACGGCAGCTTTGCAAAGGGGGAGGGGAGGGGAAAGGGAGGGGGGTCTGGGCTTTATTTGGAGACAGTTTGGAGCCGGGCAGGGTGTGGGGGGTAAGAAATACAACGATGAGATCCCTCAAAATTGGACTTTGAGAGCTCGGATCCCTCGCCAGGCCACCAGCCCCGTCCCCGTGTGGGTGTCTCTTGGACCCTGGACCAGTACATTCACCAGGGAGGGCCCTTCCTGCACCTTCCCACCAACACGTCCCACCCCTCTCCCCCTCTCATCCCCCCTCTCTCTCTCTCCCCTCTCTCTCCCTCACTCTCCCCCTCTCCCCCTCTCTCGTCCCTCCCCTCTCCCTCCCTCTATCTCCCTCCCTCTCTCCCTCCCTCTCCCTCCCCTCCCCCCTCCCTCCCCCTCTCTCTCCCCACTCTCTCTCTCCCCTCATCCTCTCTCCCTCTCCCTCTCTCCCTCCTCCCTTCCCCTTTTCCCTCCCTCTCCCTCCCCTCCCCTCCGCCCTCTCTCTCTCTCTCTCCCCCCTCTCTCTCCTCCCCCCCCCTCCCTCTCTCTCTTTCTCTCTCTCTCTCTCTCTCTCTCTCTCTCTCTCCCTCTCCCTCTCCCTCTCTCCCTATCCCCCCCACCACCCTCTCCCTCTCCCCGCCCCCCCTCTCTCCTCTCTCTCTCTCTCTGTCTCTCTCTCTCCTCGCCTCTCTCTCTCTCTCTCTCCTCTCTCTCTCTCTCTCTCTCTCTCTATATTCTCCATCTCTCTCTCCTCTCTCTCTCTCTCTCTCCCTCTCTCTCCTCCCCCCCCCCCCCCCCCCCCCCCCCCCCCCCCCCCCCCCCCCCCCTCTCTCTCTCTCTCTCTCTGCATCCCGCAGTTGATCCAGGACTGTAGAGAGGAGAGATCAGGGTGTGTAGGTAGACTTGTAGACACTAGTACAGTGCACTGGATAAATAACTTTAACACATTGCTACTTTGCCAACAATGAATCTTGTTTGTTAAACTGTGATTAAGCGCTGCCGTTTCACCCTGGCTAACTAACATCATCCAGAAAGCTAGTGTCACACGGGCGACCGGGCCTGAGCTCTTGGTGTCGATATCAACCACTGGCAGGGTGAAGCTGCCTAAACGGAACATGCACGGGGCTGGCTCAGCTCAGGCCCAGGCTGAGTGAAGCGAGTGCTGCAGTTCATGGTGATGTTAACATCACCGGCTTAAATACAGGTTGCCCCCTGGTATGGATGAAAGGCACGATACTGTGGTGGTACATCGTGTGGAGCCGCCCGCAGTGACTGTGGTTGGCATGTGGAGAGTTCAATCTACTCTTAAGATAGAAGATGTTATACGGCAAATGTAGGCAATGGTTGCAGAAACTCACACGGACTCTCCTGTACATCTGGAGCCTGGATCCTCACTAACTTTTGTCTAAGGACCCCCTTATACATATCCACACAGCCACACACTCTGGTGTGTACTCACACCCAACCCCAGTCACTATCCCTTCCATTCTGTACCTACCCCTTCTCTCGCACGCACACACACACACACACAAACATGTAATCACACATGCACTCACACACACATGCATGCACACGCTCACACACACATACATGTACGTGCATGCACACACGCATGCAGGAACTTGAGTTATAATGAAACGCTGGAACCACTCAGCAGGATAGATGGCATTCTGGTATTATATAGAGTCATACAGCATGGAAACCTAGCCTATGCTGACTATCGCTTGCCCATTCACACTAGTTTCTGTTTGATAGAAACTTTGCATTCACTCTCTACATGCGAGGGGCAATTTACAGTGGCTAAGTAATCCACTTTGGGATGTGGGAGGAAACCCATGCAGTCACATGCGAAACATACCAACTCCACACAGAGAGCGCCCAAGGTCATTATTGAACCAGGGTCTCTGGCACTGTGTGGCAGCAACTCTACCAGCTCCACCACTGGTAGATAAATTGTTTCTCTCTCTACAGAAGCTGTCTGGTCTCCTGAGTGTTTCCGGTATTTTCTGCTGGTTTCAGACACCAAAGCCTCTTTGCAACTTTCAAGGGATGTGTGGGATTTTGGATGCAAATGTTTTAATGCATTGCCAGGCAACTGAGTTGACAACAGTGCATTTTTGGAAGTTAGTCAGAAGCTGTGGGTCTTGCCCCAACAATGATTGCCATTTTCCTGTGGGGGGGGGGGGGGCAGGACGTGGTCTCCCAGCCTTGCAAGGATCGATGGTCTTTGAAATCTGAGGATCTAGTAGATCTTAGTAACTGAAAAGAAAATATCCAGTCTCCAGTGTTTTTCCATGCATACATTCTCCGAGTTAAACCTTGATTCACCAGCCTCCACTTGTTTGACTAGAAACTATGTTCTGGAAATGGAGGAGGCATTTCTGGGGAATAATTTGTAAAATTGTTGTGACATAAATAGTGCTGTATAAGCCTGGTAATATGATCAGATTCCCTCTCCCCCTGGACTTGTTTTGACGTTGATTATCTTTCTTCACCGTAAACAGTTTATTGAATTTTATGAGTCAGGTTTAACATGTTTTAAATTTGAAATAGCTTGTAAACGTCCAATCAATGTTGAATATGATGGATACCCATAATTCTTGTAAATCCATGTGGCAGCTTCATCCTCCTCGTTTCCCATCTCCAGGCACGTTTTGTACCCTTATCTTTGCGCCTCCCTCCCATCCTTCCCCTATATTTTGTTGGTTCACATGCTTGATCAATGGTGTTTTAACATTAATGTTTTATTATTATTAATGTTTAGTGTTTTCTGAGTCATTCGTAACTGTCACTGTATGCCATGTTGTTACTTGTGGGCGGAGCACCAAGGCTAATTCCTTGTATGTGAATACTTGGCCAATAAACTTACTTACTTATATTATCACTCTAATCTCACTCTTTCCCCACATAACACCCCCCCCCCTTTTGAGGCTTGCTCTCTTCCTGATTCTCTCTTGTCACTTTCTCATTCTTCCCTTTTCGTTCCCCTGTCCTCTCTCTCTTCATTCCCCTCACTCTTTTCCTATCTCCGACCCCCAACGCTGTATCCCCTTTACCATCTCCTTTCTTCTCCCACCACACTTCCTCTGTCTCCCTTTCTCTTTCCCACTTTCTTCCCTTCTCTCTGCTCCTCTCTCTCCCACCTCCCGCCAACCCCCCTCCCCCAAATGCCCCCGCACTCCCCCTCTCACCCCTCCCGCTCATTCTGGAGGACTGGTTGATTGGGTGCTACACTCGAGGTCTCCACTCTGTTACTGGCTTGTGTCTTGGAGACAGCAAGCAGCCTGGAGCCAGTTAGATCTGTCAATTCTTAATGGACATTATACATCCTGTAGGACCCTTGGATGGCTGCTGATGAAACTCACTCATTGTGTAGTTTCCACATCTTTCTTTGTGCTCAGAGATCAAACAATCATGGAAAACAACTTTCAAATCCATCTGTTTTATTTTTGTAACCAGTGTATATATATATATATATTTTAAAAATATATATTTTATAGTATATATGTGTGTGTGTGTGTATGTATGTATATACACACACACAGATATACTATAAAATATATTTTTTAATGTGTATGTCTTCAAATACTATATGTATATAGTGTGTGTGTGTGTGTATAAATATTTATATATATATATATATAGTATTTGAAGTGAGTGTACATACATACACATGTACACATACTTCATATACTATATATACATATATTATACTTGTATACTTACTATATATACATACACACAAGTACTTCAAATACTATATATATGTGTGTGTATATATGTGTGTGTGTATTCAAAGAACTTGAGGTATTCGGCTTTTAACTAGAATTTCTCTCCTAACCCGGTCCATCATTCATTGGTGTCCAGTGCCAACTGACAGTTTTTAGTATTAAATGTTCCCAGAGATTTGTGGCATTCAGTGGAAAGCTTGTGGGAGAAGGGGACAGAGAGCTATGCTGATGGAAGGAGTGGTAGGTGAGGATGAGTTGTCTATGAGTTGGCTGCTTGGTGCAAATTCTGTGCAACCTCTTGTAACGGACAAGCAACCAGCTTGCATTTTAAATCCCATCGTGATAAACGATGACTCCAAGAATTTAATCTAAACTTTATTTGGATAATGGTTGATTTATTGATGAAATACTTGGGTTGGAATTAATGTGTTTGTACCTGTTTTTTTATAACACTGTCTATTTATTTCTTTAATACCGCTTGGGGAGATGCATCAGTGATTTTTGTGTGGGTTGAAATTTCATTGTGTTCTTCACACAGTCACTCTTAACTCGAGTCTCAGAGTGGTTATTCAGCACACTGTTACACAATGGTTAATGGGATGAACTAATGGCATTGTCCCCAGGCCGCTGAACTGTGTAATGATGTACCACTACACCAGCAAGGTAAACAGGAGCAGCCATTCTCTGATTAGTTGATCTTGAAGTATTGGTAGCGGAGGCAATCAGGATGTAGACTTGGTGCCTTGAGACGCCACAATCAGTTTACTGGGGATCTCTCTGCATTGCTGGGCAGTTTAAACATTTGTGAAATGGGACTGCACCTAGTTATAATTAGAAGGATCTCCACTCGAAACAGCGACCAGTCCTTCTCCTCAGAGATACTGCCCAGCCCACTGAGTTACTCCAGCATTTTGTGTCTTATCTCCGGTGTAAACCGGCATCTGCGGTTCCTTCCTGCACACCGAGTGATAATTGTTGTTTTAATGCACTATGGTGACATTCTCAAGAGAGAGTTAGGTTTAGCTCTTAGGGCTAAGGGAATCAAGGGATATGGGGGGAAAAAGCCCGAACTGATTTGGATGATCAGCCTTGATCATATTGAATGGCGGTGCTGGCTTGATGGGGCAAATGGCTTACTCCTGCACCTATTTTATAAGTTTCTATTATCGTCGTTTCGGTTTGGAAGTGAAGAGATGCTTTAAGGTTCATTCCCCGAGGAGATCAGAGGCATTGGGACTGCTGAGCATTTGCCACTAGGTGGCGTTTCATGGCTTCCTGTCAACATTTCTATAGAGAGCACCATAGTGACATCTACAGGCAGGAGAAAACCTTTCAAAATTCAACCCCACCCCCCATTTTCATTCTGAAGAAGGGTCTCGACCCGAAACGTCACCCATTCCTTCTCTCCAGAGATGCTGCCCGTCCCGCTGCGTTACTCCAGCATTTTGTTTCTATCTTCGGTTTAAACCAGCATCTGCAGTTCCTTCCTACACATTCCAAAACATCACCTGTCCTTTCTCTCCAGAGATGCTACCAGACCCGTTGTGAGTTATTCCAGCACTTTGCAGCCTATCTTCAAAATTTACTTCCACTGGTGGAAAGAAATGCAGCCTTTAAACAAGCAAATGAATGGAAAAAAGGACCTACATTGCTATAGCAACTTTCGAATCACTTTCAAAACATCACAGACAATAGGCAATAGATGCAGGAGTAGGCCATTCGGCCCTTCGAGCCAGCACTGCCATTCATTGTGATCATGGCTGATCATCCACAATCAGTACCCCAGTTCCTGCCTTCTCCCCATATTCCCTGACTCTGCTATTTTTAAGAGCCCTATCTAGTTCTCTCTTGAAACCATCCAGAAAACCTGCCTCCACCTGATGATAGACACAAAACGCTGGAGTAACTCAGCGGGTTAGGTAGCATGTCTGTGGGAAAGGAGTAGGTGACATTTGGAACCCTCCATCAGACTCTGAGAAAACCCTAAAGAAGGGTTCCGACTCGAATTCTCACCTCATATTCCAGCATTTTGTGTCTATCTCCGATATAAACTAGCGTCTGCAGTTCCTTCCTACACAATGCGTAGTCACTGTTGCATTCTACGGACTGCAAGAGCCAATGGGTGTAGAGCAAGGTCACACAAATAGAAATGATGAGTTAATATGGATTCAAGGAGAACTACAGATGTTATAGTCTTCAGGAAAACACTGAGTGCTGGAGGAACTCGACTGGATTTGTGGAAGGAAATTGACAGATCCATTTCAGGTGGGTCCCTTCTTCAGACTGATTCTAAAGAAGGATCCCGACCCAAAAGCGTCACCTGTCTATTCCTTCCACAGGTTCTGCCTGACCCGCTGAGTTCCTCCAGCACTTTGTGTTTTGACGAGTTAATATGTTTTCGAAAATTGAGGCATTACGATTGCTAGGAAAACTGCAACAAGTCCCTAACTCGCTATCTAAGTAATGACAGAGAATCTTTTGCTTCCACCCAAACAGACAGGGAAGGGACTAAGGTGTAACAAACACCCTGCTCAATCTTGGCTCTTCGTAGGTACAGTTCTTGGTGAATTACTGCACTGGAGATTCAGCCTTAGTTTAGAGATAGTCTGCCAAAACTGGCCCTTCAACCCACCGAGTCCGCTCCAACCAGCGATCCCCACATATTAACACCATCTTACACACACTAGGGACAATTTACAAATTTACCAAGCCAATTAGCCTGCAAACCTGTATGTGTGGGAGGAAACCAGAGCACCTGGAGTAAACCCACGAAGGTCACGAGGAAAACATACGAATTCCATAGAGACAACACCCAAAGTGAGGATCAAACCCGGGTCCCTGGTGCTGTAAGGCAGCAACACTACCATGCCGTACCTCTCAGGATCTCCTGAGACTTACCTTGTGTGCTCAAGTCTCCAAAGTAGGACTTGAGTCCAGAACAATGAATAGTGCGTAGCAAGAAGAGTAGGAGCTTGGTAAAGTCACCCTGAGAATTGCAGAGGATTAAAACACAGCAGAGAAAGAGCATTGGTTTGGTCATGCCTAGCTGTATTGTGTGAGTATGCTTCCAGCTTTCTGGTGGGAGTTCCAAAATAGTAGAACTACGCTCCATGCTGTCTTTATTTTAAAAGGAGTGAACATTTTAGAGTTGATGTTATTCAGAGTTGTACAATGGATCAAGTTGCAGGGAGCACTTTAGAAAAGGGGCAGACTCCTACGTTTGTAAAAAAAAGTTGCTCTATATTTCACATAATAGATATCAGTTTATTCATAGTGCCTTTATGTTAATGCTGTACAGAAAGTGGCAGTGTTCCAACTCTCATAACCCACAACTATTTGGGATTTGTGTGCGTGCGTGTGTGTGTGTGTTCTCTCTCAAAACAATGGTCTCTTTATTAAAGACGCAGATAATTTAATTTAGTTTAGTTTACTTTAGTTTCGACAAGCAGCGTGGAAACAGGCCCTTCGGCCCACCGAGCCCGCACCGACCAACGACCCCCACGCACTTACACTATCCTACACGCCACGAGGGACAATTTACATCTACACCAAGCCAATTAACCTACAAACCGGTACGTCTTTGGAGAGTGTGAGGAAACCGAAGATCTTGGAAGAAACCCACGCAGGTCACAGGGAGAACGTACGTACAGACGGCACCCGTTGTCAGGATCGAACCCGGGTGTCTGGCGCTGCCAGGCAGTAGTTCAGCCACTACGCCACCATTAAGTTAATTGTAAGAATGCTCGTTAAGCTACAGGAGTTAGTTCACGTACATACAATGTATGGTACAAAATCAGGCCATTTAGCCCAGCTAATATTCACACAAGCCCTCTTCCCATCTGCCTTCACTTCACCCCTTGTGCTCGTCCCTCTGTCCCTCTGTCCCTCCGTGCATCTATCCAGTTAATTATCTGTACCGATCCATCTGGCGGCATCTTCACACTTCACATTCTCACCATGCTTTGTGGAAAGATTTCTTCCCAATTCCCAATTGGATTAATTAGTGAGAGTCTTATACCTTTGGCCCCACACTTGGTCTCCCTGACAATTCCTCCTGCTGGTTGGTGTCGAGAGATAAAGGGGTTTCACTCGAGTCAACGGTGGGCGGAGAGAGTTGCCTCTGGTCCCGCTAAAAAAAAGCTTATCACTGTAGCTCAGAACACGGGACAATAAACTAAACTGCACTTGATAGGTAAAGTGGGGTTTTCTTGGTTGGTTTCTTGGTTTCTTGGTCCTCCAAAATATTCCAAATGGAATTTAAACTGGAGGTGGTGGAGGGAGGACTTAAGCCAGAAAGGGTTTTTGGGAAGAAAGAGCTACCTTAAATGTAGTTGTATCTGGTTGGGTAACTATAGTATGTTGGAGATTATTTCATGCTTTAATTGTAGGGTGGGGAGAACAAATTGCTGTACACATCTGGCTTGGTAGCTGGAATCACAAATTGGATCGAATGCCCTCGTCTGCTCCTAATTGGTTTGAGTTTGGTGTAGGTTTTGTAATCTTATGTCGAGCTGACCATTTAACATTTTGTAAAAACAGGTCAAACGGTGAGCTTCACGTCTGTCTTGGAGAGGTAGATTGGTAGATAAGAGTCGGGTTGGGAAGGGACGGGAGGAGATGTCGACGGAGACCAGGAGGTCAAGTCAAGTCAAGTCTATTTCATTTCTACAGCACATTTAAAAACGCCTCTCGTTGACCAAAGTGCTTTACATCAGTGCAGATACTAACGTGCTACATACAGTGGTATATAGATCTAACAATACATACTTAAATTGATATATACAGCGCTCGCTCAGAGGACCTCAAGAAACGCTTGTGAGTAGTAATAAGTTTTAAGTCTAGACTTAAAAGAGTCGATGGAGGGGGCAGTTCTGATGGGAAGAGGGATGCTGTTCCACAGTCTAGGAGCTGCAACCGCAAAAGTGCGGTCACCCCTGAGCTTAAACCCGGACCGCGGGATGGTCAGTAACCCCACGTGGGCTGACCTGAGGGACCTGGAGGTGGAATGGTGGGTGAGCAGATTTTTGATGTGGGTGGGGCGAGCCCGTTAAGGGTTTTGTAGACATAAAGGAGGAGCTCGAAATTGATTCTGAACCGCGATAAGCGGAGAGTCAAATGTCTGCACGTCGTGGAGTCTGAAAGGAAAGGAATGGCGGAGGGAGTCCCACCCTGCAAGTGTGCGGGAATCTCAGGCTATATTTCATTGTGCTTTAAATAGAGAGTGAAAGGTTTCTGCATTAGCAGTGCTGTCCGTGCCTCCAGGAACCCACGGAGCAGCATTGGCTATTACACCAGCCCTGGTCTCTGGCACACTGCCCTTTCTTTTGGGGTCGTGGACCTATTGATAGTGTCAAAGTGCCGAAGGGTTGCGTGGGAAAGCAGGAGATTGGAGGAGTAGAAACACAGAAAACATAGAAAATAGGTGCAGGAGTAGGCCATTCGGCCCTTCCAGCCTGCACCGCCATTCAATATGATCAGGGCTGATCATCCAGAATCAGTACCCCGTTCCTGCTTTCACCTTAATTCTGCTGGCCCTTAGAGCTACTGTATATCTAACTCTCTCTTGAATACCTGTATGGTACAAAATCAGGCCAGTCAGTGATTTAGTCTCCACTGCCTTCCGTAGAATGACCATAAATCTAAATGAAAATGGACCAGCTTCTATTTCATGTGCAAAATGCCCATTTATGCAGTCATATTCCACCATCTATTATCTGCAAATGTGTTTTCCCGTTGAAAATCCATCCACCAGGAGCCCCTGGACTGTGGTGGACTGAGCACAAAGGATTGCTTTGACTGTAGTGTGTGTGTCGTGACTGGTGGCCTGTGTGTGAATGGAAGCCAGTGATCCCAAGTGTGCTGCGACAGTGTTTGCCACCATTTGTTTAAATTGTTAGTGGGACCTCTGCTCACCCAAACAACCCATGAATTATCTTTTCTACTCCTGTCCCCCCCACAGCCCATGGTTCAGTTTAGGTCATTGTCACGTGTAACGAGGTACAGTGAGAAGGTTTTGCTGTGTGCTTTCCAGTCAGCGGAAAGACAGTACATGACTGCGATCGAGCCGTTTACAGTATTCCCCTGGACATTCCTTTTGTTGCAAGTGCCCTCCCCTGTAGCTCAGCCCTTGTGTTAGCTTTGTCCCAATGGGTCAGAAGGGCTGCCTAGCTGCCGAGACACAGTCGTGACATCCAGGGTGAATCGCTGGCACTACTGAGGGGGACACAGCAAGGCGGCGTTATGTCCATGGGTGTTAAACTAAAGCCTCGTTTGTCCTCTCAGTTCAACATTTCTCGGAGCAGAGTTGGGCCATTTGGCCCATCGTGTCCAATTCGCCATTCAACCATGGCTGATCTATCTTTACCTCTCAACTCCATTCTCCTGCCTTCTCCCCATAACCCCTGACAGCCTTACTAATCACCCTTACTATAGAGCCAGTATACAAACATCACAGAGAGGGATGAGACAAAGATAGATGTAGGGTCTCGACCCAAAATGTCACCCTTTCCTTCTCTCTAGTGATGCTGCCTGTCCCACCGAGTTACTCCAGGTTTTTGCGTCCACTTTTGAGGAAACCCGCGCAGTCACGGGGAGAACGTACAAACCCTGCGTTGAAGCGTTGAGCTGAGAACGAAAGTGTGCCTTAGTGAGGGTGTAGACAAAAATGCTGAAGAAACTCGGCGGGTCAGGCAGCATCTGTGGAGCGAGGGAATAGGTGACGTTTCGGGTCGAGACCCGTAAGGGCCTGTCCCACTTTCGCAAACTAATTCATGACCTTTTTTTACTCGTGGACATTTTTCATCAGGCTAGAAAAATGCCCGACCTACTTGATGCCACGAGTACCTATGACTGGCATCAAGGCCTCCTACCACCTCGTGACGAACATGCTGCGAGTATGAG
Organism: Okamejei kenojei; assembly: GCA_035221665.1. Taxonomy (NCBI): domain Eukaryota; kingdom Metazoa; phylum Chordata; class Chondrichthyes; order Rajiformes; family Rajidae; genus Okamejei; species Okamejei kenojei. The sequence goes on from CM069165.1 coordinate 21,241,011, forward strand.
TCGAGGGCAAACTCGGCAGAGGTCGTGAAAGTGGGACAGGCCCTTTATTCAGTTAGTGAGTATGATGAGTGTGTGTGTTTTAAGTTTATAAGCAGAGCAGGAGAAAACAACCCCCCCTTCCTCCCTACCTACTGCCCAGATTTCCTGTGATCCCAACTGCAGGATCTATAAAACCCACCCGGACAAGCGGTTCAGTGCTTCAATGTAAAATGATACCGAGGCACTGGAGAAAATTAGGGGAAGATTTATAACAAAGATTCCAGAATGGAGAGGTTATAACTAGCAGGAAAACATAAACCAGCCTGGACTTTCTTCCCCAGTGAAAAACAGAACAAAGTTGATTGATTAAATGCCTTTAAATTGTCAGAATTCTTTGATAGGTGCAGAGATAAAGCTTCACCAGTGGAGAAAGTCAACGCGAGGAGGAAAAGTATAAAATTGCTGGTGATAATTTTAATAACAAATTCAATACAGCGGTAGAGTTGCTGCCTCACAGCGCCAGAGACCCAGGTTCGATCGCGGGGCCTTTCATCGCCCGGCGAGGGCTTCAACACCGGGAGCCTCGATCGCCTCGACGCAGCGATTTGACCGCGGGGCGGTGGAAGATCCCGGGCTGGGCGATGAAAAGCCCCGCGAACAGGACGATTCAAGCTCCGCTCTGATCTTTGCTCCACCAGGACATCTCCCCTCCTCCAATCACCGCGCTCTATCCTCAGTCCCACCCCCCTACGTCCGCCTCTGACCGACACCTCACTCCTCTAATCATCGCGCTGAATCATCATGGTCCCCCCACTGCCTGCTGACCGATGTCTCTCTCGTCCAATCGGCGCCCTCGATCATCAGTCCCACCCCCACTGTCTCGCGGAAAGCGTAGATTTTTAACAGCTTGTTGTTTTCACGGATCTTTAAAATCTGGATTACATAAAATGGAGGGGGGAGTGTTCGTCCCCCACCCCTCAAAATGGGGGGGGAACGTGTGTGTGTGTGTGTCGGGATTTCCGCCCCTGCTCTGAAGTAGGGTTCCACCCCGAAGTAGGGTCACACATCCCTTTCCTCCACTTCATGCCTGTTGACCTGTGTGTGTATGTAACCATTCAAGGGCCATCTGGTCCAATAGCAACACCTTGTGCTGAACTGGGATACCCGGCAGTGAGAACCGAAACATCACCCATTCCTTCTCCCAGAGATGCTGCCTGTCCCGCTGAGTTACCCCAGCATTTTGTGTTTACCTTCAGGGGTGGGCTGCATGACAATATGGGAGCGGAGTGAGGGGGGCTGGGGGGGGGGGGGGGGGGGTGGTGAGTGACGAGGTGCGTTTCGAGGTGCGAGTGTGGGAGCTCTCACAGGCCAGGGTGGCAGTGGCGACTGGAAGCTCTGATGCTGGGCAGCACCGAGGGAGTGCAGCACTATCGGAGATACTTTGGTTGGGACATTCGGTGGCTCCGCACTCAGGCATACTTAAACAATATCACGGTATTACTTCAAGGAGACAGCAAATTATCCTAACCAACATCTAACCTCCATAGGCGTACAGGTTTGTAGGTTAATTGGTTTGGTATAACTGTAAAATCGCCCCTGGCCTGTGTAGGATAGTGTTAATGTGCGAGGATCGCTGGTCGGTGCGGACTCGGGTCAGCTGAAGGGCCTGTTTCCGCGCTGTATCTCAAAAACTAAAACTGACCAACATCACCAAAGCAGATTATCTGGTCACAATCACATTTGCAGTTTAAATCACAAAAAGCCCTTTTGTGTATTAAGCAGCATCTGGAGTTCTTTGTTTCCACACTTGCTGTTTGTCCTACATACGTTGCCTTACATAGTTCCGACAACAGTTGACCACACTTCAGAGAGTGCTTAATTGACCTTAAAGCAGTGCATTGTGATGGAATGGGTGGGGAGGTGGGAGTGCTGGGTGACATTAAAGGAGCTATAGGAATGCAAGCTTTCTTTTTATCTCTGAATAATCGGAGAATATGAAAAAAAGGGTATCGGATACCCAGTGGATGTTTTTGTATAGTTTGGTTTAGACCAGGGGTGGGGAACCTGCGGCCTTAAGGCCTCGTGCGGCCTTCTAGGCCCTTAAATGCGGCCTTTTGAATGAATCCAAATTTTGTAGAACAAATCCTTTTATATTTATTAATATGTTTTTGTTCGTCTTTTATTATTTTTAATTTAATCTTAAAATGAACATATTTAAAATACCAAAGAGTAAAAGAAGAATCCACTAAATAATCCTCCCCAACTGACGGCCACAATTAAAACATTAGTAAGGCATGAGGGCTATTTTAACACCTGTTATGCCTATGATTTTGTTCTAATGCGACTCTAGACTCTAGAAAGCAGTCACAACAAAGTCATTAAAAGGTTAGTTAACTTTAGAATTAACAAACTTTTTTCATTTTCTTGAAGTTAGTACATAGTAGGTATATTTTGTAGATTTGAAGTATCTACAAAATACTTCAATCTAATTGATGTTTCTTGGATGTGGCCTTAATAGATTACAGCTAACTTAATGCAGCATTCCACCATGAAAAGGTTCCCCACCCCTGGTTTAGAGATACAGCGCAGAAGCAGGCCCTTCGGTCCACCTAGTCCACACCGACCAGCGATCCCCACACATTGACACTACCCGACACACACCAGGGACAATTTACACTCGTACCAAGTCTATTAACCCAAGCCAGTTAACCGACAAACAAAACCTGCACGTCTTTGGAGTGTGCGGGGGAACCGTAGATCCCGGAGAAAACCCACGCAGTCACGGGGAGAACGAGCAAACTCCGTACAGACGGCACCCGTAGTCGGGATTGAACCCGGGTCTCTGGCGCAGTAAGGCAGCAACTCTACCGCTGCGCCACCGTGCCACCCTAACGATGTATTCTAAATCACACTTGCAGGAAGTAGGAAGTACCACCCTCACTTTTACATTCTACAAGTTATACAAATGCACATTCTCCCACTTTGCAGACGATTTCCACGCACGCCCTTCATCCAACTCACTTCATGCTTCTTTGTGGTCAGGGATGGTTTGGTTTTCTCACGCACTCCCGGTTACTTTCTGTCCTTGGCGTCTCCTTGTGCTGTTCTCACTCCCCTTTGCATTCCTTCTGTCGTCCCTCTCTTGAACAAACAGAGATTGCTTTGTGCTCATCAGGCCCATTGTGCGAGTGGGGCGGGCAGATTTATCATTGAGACGCTGTGGTAATTGCCAGGGAGGGGTCGTTGGACACAGGGAATGGATAATTGATCTAATGGCCTGTGTGGGACTGTAACTAGCTGCCTGTTTCGCAGAGTGCACATGTTAAAAGCTGCACGTTGTGTCAGATCCTCTCTGTTCCATTTTAATGTTCTAATTTAATTTGTTGGCAAGCCACAGAGTTTGCAACCCATTATAATTACGTGTTATTTTGTTCTTCTGAGCGTAATGCCAACAAAAAAACAACTTAAAGCAGCAAATTGCAGCAAGACTTTTCAAAAACAAGCTCGATGAGGGTTTGTTTCTGTCCAGAACCATAAAAAGCCTCCAGGAAGCTCTGAACTCGTGAAACAGTTTGCGAGGTCTAGGGATTGATACACTGCAAATGCTGGCTAACATTCAGTGATTACTCCGCATGGCTGAGAACAGCAGGGGGTCAGTGTGTGTGTTGGGGGGGGGGGGGTGTCGGAATTCCCAAGGCATTTTTTTTTTTTTACAAATTTGTATTCCCCAAATGTGGATCAGCTTCCACTGGGAGCTCCACTTGGGAATTGGTGGAATCACAGGGAGGAATGGAGCTGTGGGATCTGTGCTGAGTGCAGGAATATCAGGAAGCTCAATGGTTTATGACCACGTGTACTTTGGTACAATGAAATACTTTTTTTTTTCAAAGAGCTCAGCAAGACTATCACCATGCAGAAATGCAATCTCCCGGTTAGTACAGAATGGACAGCACACTGGGGGGGGGGGGGGGGCTTGATCTCAGGTCTTTGATATTAGTAGCATCCACTGAGACAGGGCAAACATCTAGATTGAGAGAAAAGGGTGCACTTCCAGATGTACAGATTGGTAACTAATAACTACATAATTTACCAAAGAATGCAGGTTTGTAGGTTAATTGGCTTGGTAAACATTGTCCTAGTGGGTGTAGGATAGTGTTAATGGGCGGGGATCACTGGACGGTGCGGACCCGAAGGGCCCGTTTCCGCGCTGTATTTCTAAACTAATCTAAACGGGGAAGCAAATGCAGGCCGGTGCTTCAAGTTTAGTTTAGAGATACAGCGTGGAAACTGGCCCTTCGGCCCACCGGGTCCGCGACGACCTGCGATCCCCGCGCTATCCTCTTACCCACTCAGGACAATTTTTACATTTACCAAGCCAATTAATCTACATATGTTACACAAAAAGCTGGAGAAACTCAGCGGGTGCAGCAGCATCTAAGGAGCGAAGGAGATAGGCGACGTTTCGGGTCGAGACCTTTCTTCAGACTGGTCAGGGATCAGGGAAACGAGAGATATAGACGGTGATGTGGAGAGATAAAGAACAATGAGTGAAAGATATGCAAAAAAGTATCGATGATAAAGGGAACAAGCCATTGTAAGCTGTTTGTGGTGTGAAAATGAGAAGCTAGTGCGACTAGGGTGGGGGAGGGAGATGGAGAGAGAGGGAATGCCAGGGGCTGAGGAGAGGTGGGAGGGGGAGGGGACCGCAGGGGTTAACAGAATTGAGAAAATTCAATGTTCAGACATAATCTACATTCCTATATGTCTTTGGGTTGTGGTAGGAAACCGAAGATCTCGGAGAAAACCCCACGCAGGTCACTCGGGGAGAACGTGCAAACTCCGTACAGGCAGCACCCGTAGTCGGAATCGAACCCGGGTCTCCGGTGCTGCAAGCGCTGTAAAGGCAGCAACTCTACCGCTGCGTCACCGTGCTGCCCTAGTTTAGTTTATTGGTACACGTACAGATATACAGTGAGAAGCATTGTTTTACATGCTATCCAGTCTAATCGAGTCATGAGTGCAATCATACAGAATTGAAGTGGATAAGAGTAGATCTTCTGGAACAGCACATAGAGAGTTGCCAAGACTAGATTAGATGGGACATCTTGCTCAGCATGGAAAAGCGGGGCCAAAGGGCCTGTTTCCATGCTCTATATCTATGAATCTAAACTCCAACACCATCTTAAACCTCTCAAGTCTCTGAAATCAAGTCTGATCTTGGTTTGCAAAAGACAAGGAAAGAAGGCAATATTGGCAAGTCAGTGGTGTGGTGGCAGTGCGTAGAACTTTGTTCAACCCTCCGATTTCCTCCCACCCACCCCACCCCACCCCCCTCTTCATCATGTCCCTCCATTGCTTTCTCCTTCCAGCTTACCCTCAGATCACCTCTGCCATCCGCCTGAATGGCCCTTGTGTGAGCAAGTTCTGGGTGAAATAAAACTCCAGGATTTCCTATCAGTGAATGTATCACAGTTATGGCTGTATTCATATTCTCCCATCTCTGGTAGCAATTTAGCATTTAATATGCCAATCCTATTTATAACTTTTAACGGCCTCTCGTGTTTTTTCTTTGTAAAAAAAAAGAGCCATAATGTGTTTAGACTCCAGTGGAAAACATTAAATGTAATTTCTTCTCTGCGAATCTTTGCATGTTCCTCTTATGGATTATGGAGGCCACAACTGAGGGCAGATCCCCCACTGAGATAATTTGATCATCCCTCGCGCAGTCAAAGGCAGCGGCAGCATTTCTGACTTTGTGCACAGAATTTGATGACTCATGTCTTCAATTGACTGCATTTCAGTCATTGGAAATCACCTTGCTTTTATTGGGAGAAGCCTATTCCAAGCGAGAACCGGAAATGTGGAAAATAGGATCACACCGGTGATTGAGATACACCACCTGGTTGAGTGGTTGCATCACATCCTGGTTCGGCAACTCAGATACCCAGGAACGGGCGGCACAGTAGCCGTAGAGCGTCAGAGACTCGTGTTCGATCCAGACTACGGAGTTTGTGCGTTCTCCCCGTGACCTGCGTGGGTTTTCTCCGAGATCTTGGGTTTCCTCCCACACTCCAAAGACGTGCAGGTTTGTAGGTTAATCGGCTTGGTATAAATGTTTTTAAAAAAATTGTCCCTAGTGTGTGTAGGAGAGTGTTAATATGCGGGGATCGCTGGTCAGTGCGGACTCAGCGGGCCGAAGGGCCTGTTTCCGCAAAGTATCTTTAAACTAAATTAAACTAAACAAAGGAGATTACAAAAAGTGGTCGACACTGCCCGGTCCATCACAGGTACGTACTGACCTCCCCACCACATTGATTGCCTCCCTGTCATCAAGGGCAGCCAGCATCATCAAGGACCTCCACACCACCCTGGCCACACTCTCATTTCATTCCCACCATCGGGAATCCCACCGTTGAAAACGCCAAACTCCAACTAACCTGTTTCCAGCTGTTATCAGGCAACGGAACAGTCCTCTCATCAGCTAGTGTGATGTTCTCTGACCTCCCATCTACCTCATTGGAGACCTTGTAACTATCTTTTATTGGGCATTATCTTGCACTATATGTTTTATCCTGTGTACACTGTGGATGCCTTGATTGGAATCATGTACAGTCTTTTATTTCACTGGGCACAAAATGCTGGAGTAACTCATGGGGAAAAGGCAGCCTCTCTGGAGAGAAGGAATAGGTGACGTTTTGGGTCAAGACCCTTCTTCAGACTCTTTATAGTTCAGACAATGTATAGCTGTTTTTCAAGTATTAGTGATGGGATCTTGTCTGGGTTGAGGAAGTTCAAGGGTTGTCTAAGTGACCACCACTTGCTTGTTCTTGCCTGAGGATCTGTACTTACAACAGTAGAGGAATGAACTGTTGTGATGGCATTTGTTCTTCTTGGCTGTTTAAACCAGTGAGCAATTTGATGAAGGTTTCCTGGCCTTTTACAAGTGTTTGGGAGTGAGGCTACCAATGGGAAACAGAACCACAACATAGGTTTCTGCATCGCTGTACAGGGACATTTAAGTAAATTGACACTGGAAGGAACTTGTTTAAAGATTTTCCAATCACTAGCCAGACCACGTGAGGCAGGGTGGGAATGTCGGGAATTGTCCATACCTCTCCAATGGCCCAATGTAGCGGGGAACAGCGAAATTTATTTTTGATTACAGTTCTGTATAAATATCACGATGCATAAACAGAAGGTAGACACACATTGCTGGAGTAACTCAGCGGGTCGGGCAGCATTTCTCGAGAAAGGGAATGGGTGACGTTTCAGACCGAGACACTTCTTCCTGAGACGAAACGTCACCTATTCCTTTTCTCCAGAGATGCTGCCTGACCCGCTCAGTTACTCCGGCATTGTGTGTCTATCTTCGGTGTAAACCAGCATCGACAGTTCCTTCACTACACTATACTTAAGCAGTTAGATACACGTCAGGTAAGCAACTCTGATGCAGTACAAGTCTATAGTGGTGGAATACTGAAAGTCGCCAGATTTGGCACCATTTTCACGTCCCAGTTGTTGTAATTGCAGGGTTCTTGACCTGAAATGTGACCTGAAACAATTTCTGATTCGGGTCCCACAATACAGATTGTTCTGATTAAATTAACATGTAAAGGAAAGGTGTAGCAACTGAACCAAAGCCCAAAGCAACGTGAAATATCTTTTGTATAGGAACACATTGAAGCTTTTATTTTCTCTTAGCTTTGAAACCTAGATGGGCCTGCGGTATTTTGTAATGGCAAAGCAACATGTTTACAGCTATGCACTGACGTCCGTGCATCATTACGGAGAATTGCGCAATGAGAGATCTTGCAAAGATTTCCATCTCGTGTTGATTCCCCCACCGCATCTTGCATTCGCCCTCTCACTCCATCCCAGATTGCAACTCTTGACATCATCTTTGCTTCTCTGATCAGGGAGTATACTTTGTTTCTGGTTATCCCAGTCACAGCGCCAGGGATCCGCGTTCAATCCTGACCTCGGGAGTTGTCCGTGTGAACCGAGTCCGCGACAACCCACTTCACCCCGTACACTGACAATTTACAATTTACAGAAGCCAAATAACGTGTCTGGAGAAGGGTCTCGACCTGAAAGGTCACCTATTCCTTTTCTCCGTAGATGCTGTCTGACCTGTTGAGTTACTCCAGCTTTTTGTGTCTATCTTCGGTATAAACCAGCATCTGCAGTTCCTTCCTACACACAACATACAAACCTGTACGCCTTTGGAAAGTGGGAGGAAACCGGAGGATCCCCGGAGAAAACCCACGCGGTCACAGGGAGAACGTACAAACTCCATACAGGCAGCACCCGTAGCCAGGATCGAACCCGGGTCTCTGGCGCTTCAAGGCAGCAACTCTACCGCTGTGCTACTTGCCGCACATTATTGGACAATGTGTTGCTTGCTTTGAATACTAACATATTTCTTTGGCAGTTCATGGCTGGGTCTCTGTCGCCAGTAGCTGAAAATCTGCCCATTGTGTTTCCTGATCTTAGTTGAGGGATAAATATTCTATTTCACCTTTTGAAATAACTCTATGAGAATGGTGGTGTTGCCCCAAAGAATGATAATACGCCCATTGAATGGTGCAGTTGACAGTGTAACAGTGCTGCAATACCTAAAGGAAGTGTCAGCCAAGACATTGTGCTTAAATCTCTGGAGTGAAACTAGATAACACATCTTCTGGCTGTAGGACATGCCTATTACCCATTAAATTTAACAGTGGCTATCTGATACAACATCACAGAGGGTGTAACTACAGTCCTGTATGTGGTTGCTCAGGGCTGTAATGCGATTATATTTGGAGATTGCTTTTATCCCACCCTATGTTATAATGGGTGCAGAAAGGAACTACAGATTGTACTGAAGATGGACACAAAGTGCAGGAGTAAGTAACTCAGCGGATCAGGCAGCATCTCTGGAGATAAAGGATGGCTGACGTTTCGGGTCGGGTCTGAAGAAGGGTCTCGACCCGAAACGTCACCTGTCCTTTTTCTCCAGAGATTCTGCCTGGCCCATTGAGTTATGGGGTTGTCCCACTGTACGAGCTAATTCAAGAATTTCCCCGAGTTTCCCCTGATTCGAACTCGGAGAATTACGGTAATAGCCGCTCGTAGGTACTCGGGGCTCTCGTGGACATTTTTCAACATGTTGAAAAGTCTTCACGAGCTTACCGCGTTTTCCAAGTACCTGCCGTTAGCGTTACGAGCTGCTTAGAGACACCTCGAGCTCCGACGTACCCGCTACGTACATTCTACGTGCTTACCACGAGTTTGATTTTTGTTTAAACTCGGGAGAGCTCTTGAATCAGCTCGTACAGTGGAACAGGCCCTTTGCTCCAGCACTTTGTGTCTATCTTCTAGTTTATAATGGACTGTGTAGGGCAGAGCTCTGGTGCTCGGGTCAATTCAAGAGCATTGACTCCTGTCTTGTGTCCTGTGGTAACTGTAAGATTTGCAACTGCAGTACAACATAATTCTTCTGGTGAGCCGCAATGGTAAACCTTGCAGAAGATAAATCACAAAGTGTTTCCCATTGCTCCACAACTTCAGTCTGCAACAACAGCTTCCATTTGTAAAATTCCTCTAAAATTGCAATAGGCACCAGAAAGCTTTGCAGGGGAGCCATCCTGTACAAAACTGACCATAAACTATTCACTATGAACTCGGGCTCAGTCTGAAGAAGGGTCTCGACCTGAAACATCATTAATTCCTTCTCTCCAGAGATGCTGCCTGTCCCGCTGAGTTACTCCGCATTTGGAGTCTATTTTCACGATAAACTCTGGCAAATATATATCCTCATTAGGTTATTCTGTTATTGCCTTCAGCGCTTGTTTTTTGCACCACTTCAGATTTGCATAGAGTCATACAGCACGGAAACAGGCCCTCCAGCCCAACTTGTCCAGCCCAACCAAGATACCCCAAATAAGCTGGTTCCATTTGCCTGCATTTGACCCATATTCCTCTAAACAGTTTCTATCCATGAACTTGTACAAGTGTTGCTTAAAGGCTGTTTTAGTATCTGCCTCAACTACCTCCTCTGGCAGCTTGTCCCATATCCCCACCTACTTTAACTATCTTCTTTAGATTTTAGACTACAGAGATACAGCATGGAGACAGGCCTTTCTGCCCACATAGTCCATGACAACCAGCGATCATCCCATGAACAGTACTAGCATCGTCCTACACACTGGGGACAATTTACAATGTTACAGAAGCTCATTAACCTACAAACCTGTACGTCTTTGGAATGTGGGAGGAAACCAGAGCACCCGGAGAAAACCCATGCAGTCATAGGGAGAACGTGGATACTCCATACAGACAGCACCCGAGGTCAGGTTCGGACCTGGATCTCTGACGCACTAAAACAGCAACTCTACCGCTGTGCCACTGTGGTGCACTTTGGCAACTCATTCCATACATCTACCACCCTCTGTGTGAAGATGGTGCCCATCAGGTCCCTATGAAATCCTGCCCCTCTCTCTTTAAGCCTGTGACCTCTGGTTCCTCAATCTCGAACCCTGGGTAAAAGACTCCCTGCCTTCACACTACTTCGGGTGGCATGGTGGGGTGTGGGTAGAGTTGCTGCCGGCTTCAATCCCGACTACAGGTGATGTCTGTACGGAGTTTGTACGCTCTCCCCGTGGCCTGCGTGGGTTTCCTCCAGGGTCTTCGGTTTCCTCCCACACTCCAAAGATGCACAGGTTTGTAGGTCCATTGGTATAAATGTAAATTGTCCCCAGCATGTGTTGGATAGTGTTCAAGAACGAACCGCAGATGCTGGAAAGTCAAAGGTAGACCAAAGTGCTGGAGAAACTCAGCGGGTGCGGCAGCATCTATGGAGCGAGGGAACGTTTCGAGCTGAAACCCTTCTTCAGACTGAAGAGTTTCGGCCCAAAACGTTGCCTATTTCCCTCGCTCCATAGATGCTGCCTCACCCGCAGAGTTTCTCCAGCACTTTTGTCTACCATGTGTTGGATAGTGTTAATGTGCGGGGAATACTGGTCGGTGCGGACCTGGTGGGGTGAGGGACTTGTATCCGCGCTGTATCTAAACTCTAAACTATCTATGGCACGACAATCTTTGCATCATTTTGCTGTTTTGCACCTGTGTCGCAGTCTATCACCAACCACTGTGTGCTATTGACTTTGTGAGCTTCATGTGAACAAGCAAATCATTGCCCCCTGGTGTATTTCACAATAAACTCATCTGAATCTGAGACGGGAAGGTAATTCCAGGACTGATAATTGACACATTGCTTAACTGGGAACGAGTGGATCGGGCAGAGACGATCTGTGAAGGAGATCTGATGCAAGCTGTTCTTTTAGGCAGCAACCCATGTATGAGCTGATGTCAGTGGATCTGTTTAGGAAGGAACTGCACATACTGGTTTACACCGAAGATAGACACAAAATGCTGGAGCACCTCAGCTGAGTTACTCCAACATTTTGTGTCTGTCATGGAATCTGTTTCTACAGTGGCCGCAGTTCTAAAGTACAGTACATTATTAAGTATGAAGTGGCACAGCGCCAGAATTGCTGTCTTACACTACCAGAGACCCTGGTTCGATGCTGACTACGGGTGCTGTCTGTATGGAGTTTGCACGTTCTCCCTGTGACCGTGTGGGTTTTCTCTGCATCCACCGGTTTCCACCCACACCTCAAAGACGTACAGGTTTATACGTTATTTGGCTTCGGTAAACAATTGTTAAGTGTGTAGGATCGTGCTAGTGTACAGGGCGATCGCTGGTCTCATGTCAAAGGGCCTGTTTCAACACGGTTCCTCCAGTACAACTTTCATCTAAAGTCTTTTGGAAACCCAGAGGCTGTTAAAAGTGCTGTTAAACACAAGTCTGTTTTCTTGTGCTAAAAAGAAAATTGCATTCCCAGTGAATGTGCCTCATGGAATTCGGAGAAAGTAAATCCTGTTCTAGTTGTTTTCTTCCGACATCCAATGTTCATGAGGTGTTTGTCTCAGTAAACCTCAGCTGCACAGAATCTGGGCATCAAAAGGCACATATCACATTTCAGCGCTTGCCCCCTCTCTCTCACTCTTTCTCTCGCTCTTTCAGCTGCTAATTTGAAAAGAAAACCTTTCGTGTTTTGCTTTTCGCCAGCATTCAGCAAATGTTTGTGATTTCCTGGCCGTTTTAGTCGGCTGGAGGCGCGACTCAGTTTTGTCCTCCGACCCCATGAGGTCGCTTTGTGCGGTGAAGTCCCCTCTTGCGAATTATTCTTTTGGCCTTTTGTTTCAGCAGGCATCTGGAAGAGGGACGGGGTGGGAAAAAAACCCACTCTGCGGGGGGGGTTTGATTGTTCTCTGGCGCTCTAGCCAGACTCTGCCTGCCTACTGTGCCCAGACACGCTGTTAAAACACAAAGCGCTCCTGGACCTGCCTGTTGCAGGAGGAGTGACTTACACACAGCTGACGGGACAGTATCAGGCCGTCTTCCGAGCCTGGAGTGGGAGGTGGGTGGGCATTGAGAGATAATCTGTTGAGGTGCACTGCATTTCATTTACCGCAAGGGCTTTGTTGGGTTTGCCGGTGCTGGTAAACAATGAGATAGGCACAACGTGGTGGACTGAGGGGCCTGTCCCACTTGGGCGGGATTCACACATCACGCAGGTGGGGCACGGAGATTTTGTGAATCTGGTGCACCTCGCACGACCGCGCGTCATTGCCTACGTCACCGTGCACCACGCGCGCGTAATGCACGCCACGCGCGTGTCATCTGCGCATCATGACGTGCGGGTCGTGCGTTGTGACGCGTAAATGATGCACAATTGACATCCAAGTGGGACAGGCCCTTTACTCAGCGGGTCAGGCAGCATCTCTGGGGAACATGCTTGGGACAGCTGTAGTCTCACACCTCCACTGTAAATGCCAAAGTGGTCCCCATTTCTGCCACGTCCCCAGCACCACAATAAACTCACTAAAGCACTAAAGTTTTAAGTTTTTAAAAAAAAATGTTTGTTTATGAGATACAGAGCAGAAACAGGCCCTTCGGCCCACTGAGCCCACCCCGACCAGCGATCCCAGCACATTATCACAATCATACACACACTAGGGACAATTTACAAATGCACCAAGTCATTTAACCTGTATGTCTATGGAGCGTGGGTGGAAACTGGAACACCTGGAGAAAACCCACGCGGGTCACAGGGAGAACGTACAAACTCCATACAGGCAGCACCCATGGTCAGGATCGAACCGGGGTCTCCGGCGCTGTAGGCCTCAACTCTATCGCTGCGCCACTGTGCCACCCCCTCTGTGGGGACTCTGATGGAGAAAACACAGTTGCCCATTTGCCTGCATTCTCCCACAAACTGCATTGCGATCTGATTACATCATTGTTTTGAAGATATTTAGACTTTAGATGCACAGTGTGGAAACAGGCCCTATGGCCCACCGACTGTTGGAGTGTCCCTGCGCCCCTTGTAAACTGATATCGCAGCAGGTTTGCTGCCAACTTACGATTCTCACCACATCAATCTCTAAAATAGTGTTGAAAATAGACACAAAATGCTGTGGTAACTCGGGGGTCAGGCAGCATCTCTGCATAATAGGTGAGGTTCTGGGTCCAGACCTTCAGACTGAACAACACTAAAGTAGTGTTGTTTATCATTACGCTATCATGGATCATACCGAACATAAACAGACCCTTTGGCTCATCTCCAGGGGTACTGATTGGGGATGATCAGCCATGATCACATTTGTTGACATCCTTCCTATAACTAGGCGACAATTTTGGTCGCCTAGTTATAGGAAGGATGTCAACAAAATAGAGAGAGTACAGAGGAGATTTACTAGAATGTTGCCAGGGTTCCAGCAACTATGTTACAGAGAAAGGTTGAACAAGTTAGGTCTTTATTCTTTGGAGCGCCGAAGGTTAAGGGGGGACTTGATTGAGGTCTTTAAAATGATGAAAGGGATAGACAGAGTTGACGTGGATAAGTTTTTCCCATTGAGGGTAGGGAAGATTCAAACAAGAGGGCATGACATGAGAATTAAGGGACTGAAGTTTCGGGGTAACGTGAGGGGGAACTTCTTTACTCAGGTGGCTTCCAGCAGAAGTAGTGGAGGCAGGATCGATTTTAACATTTAAGACTAAAGTGGATAGGTATATGGACGTGAAGGGAATGGAGGGGTATGGTCTGAGTGCAGGTAGATGGGACTAGGGGAAAACAAATGGTCGGCACGGACTGGAAGGGCCGAGAGGGCCTGTTTCCGTGCTGTAATTGTTATATGGTTATATGATCACATTGAATGGTGGTGCTGGTTCGAAGGGCCGATTGGCCTCCTCCTGCACCTATTGTCTATTGTTTATTGCTCCATCTAAGCTAGCCCCATTTGCCCGTGTTTTCCCCATATCCCTCTAAACCTTCCCTACCCATGTGCTGTTCCAAGTGTCTACTAAATCCTGTTATTGTACCTTTAAGCACAGTGGCGCAGCGGTAGCTTCGCTGCCTCATAGCGTTTGCAGTGCTAGGAACCCGTGTTCAATCCTGGTGCTGGCTGTACGGAGTTTGTACCTTCTCCACGTGACAACATTGGGTTTTCCCTGAGATCTTCAGTTTCCTCCCACACTCCAAAGATGTTCAGGTTTGTTGGTAAATTTGGTATAAATGTAAATTGTCCCTAGTGTGTGTAGGATGGTGTTAGTGTGCGGGGATCGCTGGACGGCATGGACTCGGTGGGCCGAAGGGCCTGTCTCCTGTATCTCTGAACTAAACTAAAAAAGTACCTGCCTCAACTGCCTCCTACTTTTTGTTTTCTTAACTCGCTTTGTGACTTGAGAGGCAACTTTTCCTGGAAGACGGAATAAAAGAGCTTTTGTGTTTGTGCATAACTTCATTCACCTTTGGGAGAGCGAGAAAGTTCTGCTATTTTCCCCCACAGCAGTACATTCCAAGGGACTCGTGGCGTTTAAGCAATTTGCAGCAGAAAAGAACCTTTTCATACCATCATCATATTCCACTGCTCAGTGTAGCCTTTCAGACTCATCCAACTTTCAACATCTCTATGACCCCGTAGATATTTTTTTTAATTTCTAAAACAAACTTTACATTAGGACATCAAAGCTCATCGAGCAGGCTTTCAATGTGCAAAGGGTTTTTGTCTCTACGCCTTTTTGAGACAGCGAATTCTAGACTTTGCATCTTTGGGCAAATGTAAAATTCGCTAAAGGGCCTGTCCCACTTGGGCACCATTTGCGCGACTTCATTTACGCTGCACTCCATGGGCTGCACTACGTCAGGACAGGTGAGGTGGGGCCGGACGCGGCGCTCCGACCCGACAGTCCCCTCGACCCGAGTAGTAGCAGTCAAATACGGGACGTGGGCGGTCCCGTTGCGACAAACCAATTTAACCCAATATACGGGATGTTCCGGCGAATATGGGACAGTTGGCAACCCTACCTGAGATGCTGCCTGACCTGCTGAGTTACTCCAGCACTTTGTGTCTTTTTTTTTGTGTAAACCGGCATCTGTAGTTCCTTGTTTCTACCACTTGTAAACAATCCTGACCTGAAACATCACCTATCCATGTTCTCCAGAAATGGTGCCTGACCCGTTGAGTTACTCCAGCACTTTGTGTTTTTTGTTTTGCCAACCAGCATCTGCGGTTCCTTGAGTCTATGGTTCACTTGCATTGGGAGGAAGGACACCGACTTGCAGTTGTTGACACCCTGTTGAAGGAAGGGAACATTTTGCAGCCATCACCCAAAGTGAAAAATCAATATGCCTTGGAGCCGTCCCACTTAGTACACAGAACCGAAGTAATGACTGAGATTTGAATCCAATACAGTATCTTACTCTCTCTCGAAAACATCCGGTGAATTGGCCTCCACTGCCTACTGTGGCGGAGAATTCCACAGATTCACAACTCTCTGGATGAAAATGGTTTTTGCTCATCTCAGTCTTAAATGGCCTCCCGCTTATTCTTAAACTGCGACCCCTGGTTCTGGACTCGCCCAACATCGAGAACATTTTTACCTGCAGTTCTGCTCAAGGTTCTAGCATCTGCAGTCTCTTGTGTATCTTGCACTGGTGTACCAGCCTTTTAGAGTCATAGATATGTATCACAGCAACAGGCCCACTGAGTCTGCTCTGACCGCACGCCATCAATTACACTAAACCTTCATGAACCGCATTTTAATTGTCCCCTCATTCCCCTCAGATCTCCTCAGATGCCGTCCCTGTCTGCACATTAATGCCGATTTACAATGGTTGATTAACCTGCACGTCTGGAGGATGTGGGAGGAAACTGATGCACTGAGGAAGCTCACATGATCACTGTGAGAACATGCAAACTCCACGCAGATAGCGCAGGAGTTCCGGTTGAACCAAGGTCACTGCAGCTGTGAGGCAGCAGCTCTACGAGTTGTGCAACCCTGCGACCTTATCTCAAATGCACAGTCGTGCAGCGGTAGAGTTGCTGCCTTACAGCACCAGAGACCCGGGTTCAATCCTGACCACGGGTGCTGCCTGTACGGAGTTTGTACGTTCTCCCTGTGACCAGGTGGGTTTTCACCGGGTGCTTCAGTTTCCACCCACACTCCAAAGACATTGAGGTTTGAAGGTTAATTGGCTTCTGTAAATTGTAAATTGCCCCTAGCGTGTACGATGGCGCTAGTGTACGGGCTGACCTCTGGATGGCGCAGACTCGGTGGGCCGAAGGGCCTGTTTTGTCGCTGTGTCTTTAAAGTCTCTAGTCTCTGCTCGGGTTGATCCTGGGTTGGCACAATTCCTCAGTCTGTCCACCTGCATCTGGCACTGTTTGAGCCGGGGGGCACTTGTGGAGCGGACAGTTTTTTTTTTTTTATTTCAAAATATACTTTATTCGAATGATAAATATATACAATACATTAACCTTGCAGAAAATCCATCCGACATTTTCGGAGGCTGTACAATAGATCAATACAGTTTAGACATTTTCTTTTTCCCAAGTTTCCACAAATCAGTCCCCCACTCATGCCACAATGGCGTGGGATACCTTCCCTTATATTGAGGGGCGTCTCCACAATACTGTACCCCCCCCATGTCCAGCAGCGGAAGGGCGTTAGACTGTGGCCCTCCCCCACGAGCCTTGGCGTTGGCTGCACCGAGCTTCAGTGCGTCCCTCAGCACGTACTCCTGCAGTCTGCAGCGGGCCAGTCGGCAACATTCCCTGACGGACATCTCGCTCTGCTGGGTGGTGAACAATGCTCGGGCAGACCAAAGGGCGTCTTTTACCGAGTTGATGACCCTCAGCAGCACTCGATGTCAGTCTCTGAATGTGTCCCTGGGAACAGTCCGTAAATCACAGAGTCCTCTGTGACGGAGTGTTCGGGATAAAGCGTACCAGGGACCCTTGCATTTTTCTCCAGACTCTTTTAGCAAACCCACACTCTGTGAAGAGGTGGGCAACCGTCTCCTCGCCATAGCAGCCGTCCCGAGGGCAGCGTGCGCTGGTAGTGAGGTTCCGACGGTGCAGGAAGGATCTGACTGGGAGGGCTCCCCTCACCGCCAGCCAAGCCAGGTCTTGGTGCTTGTTGGTGAGTTCTGGCGATGAGGCTTTGCCAGACGAGCTGGGCAGTCTGCTCAGGGAACCACGCCACGGGTCCATAGAGTCCTTTCCCTGCAGTGCCCTGCAGGACATTCTGTGCTGACCACTGCCCGATGGACATGTGGTCAAAGGGGTTGGTCGGAAGAACCCTTCCACCGACGACAGATGGGGCGGCAATGTCCAGCTGACTGGCACATTGCGTGGCACCTGCGCCAGGCCCATCCTTCTCAACACCGGGGACAGGTAGAACCTCAGCAGGTAGTGACACTTGGTGCCCACGTGCCTTGGCTCTACACTACGCCTGATGCAGCCACACACGAAGGTGGCCATCAGAATGAGGCGACGTTGGGCACGCTTTTACCCCCGTTGTCTGCCGACTTGTACATTGTGGCCGTCGCACCCGGTCCATTCCTCGACCCCAGATGAAGTGGAAGATGGCCCGGGTGATCCCTGTGGCGATGAGGGAGGGACAGGCCACACTTGTGCCAAGTACAGCAGCCCCGAGAGCACCTCACACCTGATGACCAAATTCTTTCCCGTTATGGAGAGGGAGCGTTGCCTCCACAGCTCCAGCTTCCTCCCCACCCTGGCTATCCGCTCCAGCCAATTTTTGTTACATGCCTCAGCCCCCCGAACCAGATCCCCAGCACCTTCAAGAAGTCAGGCTTGATGGTGAAGGGGACGGAAGATCTGTCAGGCCAGTTGCCAAAGAGCATGGCCTCGCTCTTCCTGCGGTTCACCCTGGCTCCCGTGGCCGACTCAAACTGGTCGCAGATACTAATCAGTCTGCGAACCGACCCTGGATCCGAGCAGAAGACAGCGACATCGTCCATGTACAGGGAGGTCTTTACTTGAATGCGGACAGTGTGGTCACTGATGGTCACCTTCCCCACAAGTAGATGCATGGATTGGTGCAGAGTGCGTTAACATGGCATTCCTTACCACCACCCTACACCTACACTTGCCTGCTGTGCACCCCCCACCAACCTTTCAACAAAAGCATCGGGAAGAAGCCAATGAATCTGAAGAACGTGGGAACGTGTATTCAAAGCGCTTGATGGTATATTAGCAGCGTAATCTTGATGGCCATTAACATAAGTGCTCCCTGAAGGCACAAGAATTGGTTCGTCAACATCATCACTACAGCAGTTTCGCTAATGCGGAATAGATTCAGATAGCTCTGAAAGTTTAACAGATGGCAATGGGCTGTCAGGGAGGTTCCCGCATGCTCTGTGGCTTTAATATAAATCAGCCGAGCGTTCCACGCTTGTGGAAGCAAAGCATTGTTTCTGAGAGGGGCTTGAAGGGGCTGTCCCACTGTACGAGCTAATTCTCCCGAGTTTCCCCTGATTTGAACTCGGAGAATTACGGTAATAGCCGCTCGTGGGTACTCGGGGCTCTCGTGGACATTTTTCAACATGTTGGAAAGTCTTCATGAGCTTACCACGTTTCCCGAGTACCTGCCGTTAGCATTACGAGCCGCTAAGAGATGTCCCGAGCTCCGACATACCCGCTACGTACATTCTACGTGCTTATCACAAGTTTGATTTTTTTTTTAAACTCGGGAGAGTTCTTGAATTAGCTCGTACAGTGGCACAGGCCCTTTAGATGTTAAACAGCTTTCCAGTCAGGATACTGAAGAAGGGTCTCGACCCAAAACGTCACCTATTCCACCTCTCCAAAGAGACTGGCTGTCCCGCTGAGTCACTCCAGCTTTTTGTGTCTATCTTCAGTTTAAACCAGCATCTGCAGTTCCTTCCCGTACAATAGGACCATTGGGCAAGATGAAGATGATCACCTCTCAGATCCCATCTCCGGTCAGATGAGACAGGGATGCGTTTCACTCCACCCTGGAATAAGTGCCGGCTGTTTCTCAGGTTGATATCCCTCCTGCTCATGGGCAGCAGTTGTGAGATAGTCTGACTTAAGGGCCTGTCCCACTTTCCCGACCTAATTCACAACCTTTTTTACCCGTGGACATTTTTAATCAGGCTAGTAAAACCCCCCGACCTACTTGACGCCACGAGTACCTATGACTAGCATCACGACCTACCTACGCCCTCGTGACGACCATGCCGCGAGTATGAGTCAAGGGCAAACTCGGTAGGGGTCGCGAATTAGATCGTGAAAGTGGGACAGGCCCTTTAAGAGCCTGGAGCACAAGAACTTTGGCTAATTTCAGTTTAGTTTAGTTTAGAGATACAGCGCGGAAACAGGCCCTTCAGCCCACCGAGCACACACAAACTCAGCGGGTCAGGCAGCATCTCTGGATAGAAGGAATAGGCGACGTTTCGGGTCGAGACCCTCCTTCAGACTCAACATGGAGCAGACCCTAAACATGGTCCGTCTGTCCAACTCCCTTCACAGATGCTGCCTGACCCACAGAGTTCCTCCAGCACTCTGTTGGCCGTGCTGTCAGTCACGTCGCGGTTAAGTAGCACAAATACAGGAAGTAATAATATTATTAAATTCCAGAAATCTGCTGACTTGATAACTGGACGTGAGCTTTGCCAAGACAAGACCCCCCCCCCCCCCCCCATCTGTGCTGAGTGAGGGAACTATAACTTAATGAATAAAACAAAGATCAGCTTATTTTGTTTGTGAACAGGAGCTTATTGTTCTTGCGGTTGAAGATAAATAGCAACCGTCTTCTGCAGGCTGAGGGGTGGTCAGGTGATGTGAGGATGGATGGTTGCATTCCGCAGATTGTTGCCGTACCCGGAAGACTCCAAGCTGCGTGGCATGGCTCCGTTTGATCAGCAGGAGAGGTCCAAACACAGAAATCAATGAAATGTTGAGATTCTCTATCTCTTTGCCATCGTTTTTCTTTAGTTTAGTTTGGAGATACAGCGGAGAAGCAGGCCCTTCGGCCCACCGATGCCCGCGCCGACTAGCGATCACCCCATACGCTGACATCCTACACGCACTGGGGTCAATTTACAATTTTTACCAAAGCCAATTATTCTACAAGCCTGTACGTCTTTGGAGTGTGGGAGGAAACCGGAGCGCCAGGGGAAATTCCACACGGTATCGGGGAGTGCATGCAAATATTTCAATTATTGTAATATTGCTTGGGGTTCTACCTATCCTTCCTATCTTTCTAAGCTACTCATCATACAGAAGAAATTTATGAGATTAATTTCTCATTCAAATTCACAAGAACCTTCTGCCCCTCTCTTCAAGAAGTACTCAATTTTGTCTGTGGATAAACTGAATGCATTCCAAATATGTATTTTTATTTTCAAATATCTTAAATGTAAACATGATTTGCCTGTCTTTCTTCATGATCTTTTCACCCTTTCTTCTAATATTCACCATTACCCCAACCAGAAGAAGAAATGATCATCTTCCGCTTTGTCGAACATCCAAACACCAACATTGCATTACTTTTAAAGGTCCTAAATTTTGGAATACCCTGCCTCTGTCATTAAAGTCTCACACCTCCTTAGCCTCCTGTAAGATTGATCTTAAAAGGTTTCTCATCATGTCCTGAGTTCTGACCTCCAGCTTTTTGTAATGCTATTTATGAGCTCAAACTACTTCTGTTGACTCTTATCTCATACTTTACCTTATTATTTTATTTATTTTCATATTTTTAATTTCATATTTTTAATTTTCATTCTTAAACTGTATTATTGTTTATTATTGTCTTTTTTATTTCTCCTACCCCCTGATTTGCCATTAACGCTCGTTTTCAGATGGGAGCGGACTTTGTATAAGCCCTCTGGGCTTCCCTTCCCTCCCAGCACTGTATGGTATTATAAATTGATTTTTTTTGTCCTCTTTTAAAACATGCTGCAAATAAACAATAAAATAAAAAAAATAAAAAAACACCGTATAGACTGCACCCGTAGTCAGGATCGAACCTGGGTCTCTGACGCTGTAGGGCAGCAACTCTGCCGCTGCGCCACCGTGCCACCCCGCGCTTATTCTTACCCTTTCTCTGGATGTGTTTTCTAACTCTGTTTAAATGCATTTCCCACTGAAGCTAAATCAGGCCTGCCAGTTGGCACAGGATCTCAGCGCGTCATTTCCCTGACCAGGGAGACTCTGAGTCTCACGAGTGTGAGATCTAGATGAATTCTGGATGAGTTTGCTGATCTAAGAAAAGAAAGATGATGTGGTCTCAGCCAGTCAGTCGATTTACTCTGGAGAAACAAGGAGCCGCAGATACAAAAGGACACAAAGTGCTGGAGTAACTCAGCAGGTCAGGCAGCCTCTCTGGAGAACATGGACAGGTGATGTTTCAGGACCGGACCCTTCTTCAGACTAATTTGTGTTTATTCTGCCACTTGCTCAGTACAGTACTCATGTAGTATTGATCTCAACGTGTGCACTGTTCTGCCTGTGTGCCTTCCCTCTTGTCTATTAGTTTCAGGATTCTAGGATGCTACAAAACCTCGGAGGAGACAGGCCCTGCGAATGCTATTGACTTTTCATAAGCTGTTACCAGTTACCTTGGAGACATCCACTGAAGGATTGACAAAGTGTCAGTGCATTTGAATGATGCCACTCTAGTAGTGCCAATCAGGTGGCATAGTGGTAGAGTTGCTGTCTTACAGCTCCAGAGACCCAGGTTCGATCCTGCCCACGGGTGCTGTCTGTACGGAGTTTGTACGTTCTCCCCGTGACCGCGTTGGTTTTCTCCGGGTGCTCCAGTTTCCTCCCATATTCCAAAGTTGTGCAGTTTGGTAAGTAACTTGTCCCTGGTCAGTGGGATATAGAACAAGTGTTGGTTGGCACGGACTCGGTGGGCCGAGGGGCCTGTTTCCCCATTGTATCTCTAAACGAGTGGTCGACAGTGAATCATGTGCGCACTGTTAATTCAGGAGGTCGCATGTGCGGGTCCCACAGCAGAGGATGAACTGCTGTGTGGCACGGCAGGAGTGAAACACCAATTGGCATGTTTGTTTATTTTTTTAAACAGGGACAGTGCATATTAATGAACATTTGCATGTAAATATGCAAGATTATAGCATAGTAGCTAATTTCCATCTCTAGTCCCTCTTTCCCTTACATTCATACAAAAAATATTATTATTTTTTAAACAAAAAAACACAGAACACAAACATCCCCACAGCGACACCAATGTCATCACATGGATGAGATCCGAAACCAAGAACCAAGACGGCACCACTACATCTTGGGATGAAATCCCATGGGATTAATTTGCAGAACAGCACGAACGTTTTACCCGGTTTACCATCTTGCACCGACACAAAGTTCGAGAGTCATTTAAATAGCGAGTAATGCCCCTGTCCCACTTCGGAAACCTCTGGAGACTTTGTGCCCCACCCAAGGTTTCCGTGCGGTTCCCGGAGGTTTTTGTCAGTCTCCCTAATGGTCGAAACTGACAAAAACCTCCGGGAACCTCTGGGAACCGCACGGAAACCTTGGGTGGGGCACAAAGTCTCCAGAGGTTTCCGTTCAGGTTTCCTAAGTGGGACAGGGGCATTAGGCATCATCAAAGGAGAATATGGACAGGTGACCTTTCATATCAGGACCCTTCTGTATCTTCAGCATCTGCAGTCCCTCGTTTCTCCACCTTACACGTTGCAGGCTATTTAAATTGCATTAGCTCACTGTTAGTTTTGCCTGAATGACTCAAACTAATAATAATAAGGTGATTTAATCCAGACTTTTTACACTTCTCAATGAGGCATGTGTGACCAGTTACATCTCCTCACTGCATACTTAGGTGGTGAACTCTGCTATTAATATAATGAACTTGTGCCAAACTTCACACGAAATAAATAAGTGGGTTGACATGGCGATGAAGTGACAAACAAAGAGATTCTGTTGTGTATTCATAGCGTTAGGTCCCAAGCACTCTCTAGTGGTACATGGGGCATGACCCCCCCACAGGAACCCCCTCATTCCATTGGCAGAAGGTCAGCGCAGGCCCAGCAGCAATGGTTTCCGTTCACCTTCCAGCAAAGTCGCGGGATGAATATTGGGAGAACCTTTGCTCGGTTTCCAGCATGGTTTAGTTTAGTTCAGAGATACGGCTTTGAAACAGGCCCTTTGGCCCACCGAGTCCCCGGCGACAACAGCGATTCCTGCACACTTATGCCCCTCTCCCACTTAGGAAACCTGAACGGAAACCTCTGGAGACTTTGCGCCCCACCCAAGGTTTCCGTGCGGTTCCTGGAGGTTTTTGTCAGTCTCCCTAATGGTTGAAAGTGGTTTCCGTTTTAAAAATCGGTAATTTTTTTAGTCGAAGCCGGTTGCGATGCTAGTTGAAGGTGGTCGCCGGAGGACAAAAACCTCCGGGAACCGCACGGAAACCATGGGTGGGGCGCAAAGTCTCCAGAGGTTTCCGTTCAGGTTTCCTAAGTGGGACAGGGGCATAACACTATCCAACACATTCTAGGGACAAGTTACAGTTATACCAAGCCAATAAACCAACACACCTGCACGTCTTGGACTGTGGGAGGAAACCGGAGCTCCCGGCGAAAACCCACGCAGGTCACGGGGAGAACGTACAGACTCCGTACAGACAGCACCTGTAGTCAGGATCGAAATGGGAGCCTCTGGCGCTCTGAGGTACAAAGATATTCTGTTGTGTATTCATAGCGTTTAGTTCCAGCACTCTTTAGGGGTACAAGGGGCACAGTTTAATTCCTCAAGATCCAACCATCACAGTGTTGGTTAGGCATCACAAACGGTGCATCGCTCCCAAAGAACCATAGAATAGATTTTCGTTTAAAAATGTGTTTTGGTTTAATTTTTAACACAATTAAATTCTCTTAACTTGTGCAATTTGAAATTGCAATTATCGATAAACAATTAAGTCTTTCGCATAATTGGATTACGAGCCCGAGGTGGTGAATTAAAGTCAGCAACACAAAAGGTACTTAGACCTGGCAATATAAATTTGAGGGCCCCAGTTAAAGCACTTATGCACAATATAGATATTGTTGAGGTAGAGGTGATGGGATTAATGAAATTGGTTTGACAAATGCTCCGAGCAGCGAGACATAACAAGTGTTGCATGTAGGAGGTGATAAAGCCACTGGGATCCATGGCAACCAAGTAAGAATGTCATTGTCCTGTTTTGGAACATTTGACAATAAAACACTCTTGACTTTGCAGTAAGTGCCTGCCATTTGAGGGAAATTCAGACACTGTGTTTCTTCTTTAAAACTGTAATGCATAAAGCAGAGTGAAGTAAAGTTACTTGGAGATAAGGGGGAAATCCATGGTGAGGGACTGGAGGCCTAGAAAACCAAAGTCGTTGAAGAGACGAAGTGCATGTGGGGTGTCTTGGACATAGGTAGGGAGGGCTTGGATGTGAAGAAGGGTCTCGACCCGAAACGTCACCCATTCCTTCTCTCCAGAGATGCCGCTTGTCCCGCTGAGTTACTCCAGCAGTTTGTGTCTATCTGAAAGCGGCTTGGAGATGTTGTTCCAGGAGGCAGTGAGGGCTCTTGGATGTAAGGGCCTGTCCCACTGTAGGAGGTAATTCAAGAGTTCTTCCGAGTTCTCCCCTGATTCGAGCTCGTGTAATGTACGTAGCGGGTACGTAGGAGTCCGTGGATGTCACGTAGCGGCTCGTACGAGTAACGGTAGATACTCGGGGAAATCCGGTAAACTCGTGACGTTTTTTTAACACTGAAAAATGTCCACGAGTAAAAACAATACTCGTGATGAAAAAAATTGTTACTTTTTACTCGTACGAGCCCCTACGTACCCGCTACGTATATTACACGTGCTTGAATCAGGGGAGAACTCGGGAGAACTCTTGAATTACCTCGTACAGTGGGACAGGCCCTTGAATGTTGAATCGTTTGGGTGGGTGGTGGTGGGCGAAGGAAGGAGGGTGGTATGTATCGGGATCTACCCAGCTGCCGTTGAGAGCCTTATCCCTCGTACTTGTCCATCAGGTTTCTCTGCACGTTTGTGGGTGAGAACAGTGTCCAGTGTGGACAGGCAAAATGGCCAAAAGGTGAATGAATAAACTGGTCATATGCTGTGGTACTTTCAAGTTGGCAAATTTGTCTATAGAGGGGACTGCATATGAAGGGGGTAGACACTGTTCTCTGCAGCCCTGCTTGTGTTTGATTGTCCGATCTGTGGCTGGAACAAATGGTTGGAGTGGAAGGGATAAGACCAGACGTTGAGCTGAATGTGGTAGCTAAAATGTAGCAAAATGTTTGGGAAGATTTAGCCGTCCATTTCCTCTGACACTTGTTCAGTACAGAGTATCACTCTTGTGATGACAGTCCCCTTTCAGGTGTGCTCCTCTCCTGGCCACAGGTAAACAAGCCACAGCCAATTCCAATTAAGGTTCATTGGGCCAATTAACCTGAAGCAATAGACGTACCCTTTGTGAACCCTAGAGCCCAGAGGGGAAGGGAGAGAGAGAAAGAAAGCTGGGGATAATTCTAGACCCTCTTGTTAGTCTCTAGATATAAAGCCCATCGGGTGAGTTCAGCTTACTGTGTGTGCCAGTGTATTCATTAATGGCCTGGTGTCATAACTGATTCCACACTCTGATAAGGTTATAAGAGCAGAATTAGGCCATTCAGCCCATTGAGTCTACTCTGCCATTCAATCATGGCCAATCCATCTCTCCCTCAAACCCATTCTCCTGCCTTCTCCTCCAAACCCCTGACACCCGCACTAATTGAGAATCTAGCTCTGAGTCTGCTTCACAAATATCCATGGACTTGGCCTCCACAACGTTCTCTGACTGTACGGTTCCCTCTTTTCTATTAGTTTTAAGGATTCCAGGATGCTTCAAAACCTCTGAGGAGCCAGGCCCTTTGAATGCTGTTTGCTTTTCACAAGGTGTAACGAGTTACTGTGTAGACTCTCACTAAAAGAGTGATGAAGCATTTGAGTGTTGTCTACAGTGAATCTTGTACTTACTGTTCAGTCAGGTGATCCCTGGCTTCCTGGCTCATAGTTCATCCCAATTCAGCACATGATGTTTATCTGATCATTAACCTATTGTTGCTTGCCGGTTCTGCTGTTGTAGAATAGAGTGCTTGAGAGGGCAAACAGGAGGGTGGCATGTGTGGGGATCTACAGCTTGCATTTGGGATCCTTGGACTTGTCCACCAGGTTCTCTGTACCTGTGCAGGTGAGAACAGTGATTCCAGTGCAGATGAACAAAACAACACAAATTGGATGAGTAAACTGACCATATGCTGTTGGTATGGGGGACTTTTAAATTGGAAGATTTGTGTACATAGGGATTATATAGTTTTGGTGGCAGCAGATACTGGTCTCTGCACCCCATGAGTGTGTGTGGCTCCCTGCCTTGTGGCGGGATTAACAAGTTGGAGAGGAAGGGGTACGATCAGCTGTTGTGGGTCAGGACCATTCAGACTGAGAGTTGAGGGGAGGGAACTGGAGGTAGGAAAAGGCCAGAACAAAGCGAGGCCAGCAACAGATTTACTGGGGGGTGTGGCGCCCACAATGGTCTATTGTTGGCTGGGGAAGAGGTGATGACGAAGGGATGCAGCGATGTGAACAGTGGAACTGGTAGTGCGGTCAGGATGAGGGGATGGTGGGGGGAGAGGAAATGCAGGGGTGACTTGAAATTGGAAACATCAACATTTTGATACAGTAGGGATGTCAACTTGTGCATTCTAACTGATGTAACAAACAATGCCATGCAAAAGCAGGGTTGTTCCGATTGACAAATGTAATTTGCCAAGTGTGTAAGGTGTGCCGTATGTCAGATAAAAATCTTGTGTAATCGTTGCTGTTCCCGCTGACATAACTGGCACAGCCCTTTGCAAGTCTGGGCATGGCAATTGCCAGGAGTGTCACTCGTTGTGTGGGTGGGTTGCATTCAGTCCGTTTTTTTAATGGGATTTCAAAATTGTGGCAATTTAATCGTAACCAGGTCTCTTGGAAGTGTCTGGCCTTGCCTGAGAACTTTCAGAGTCGGTCCTGTATTAATTCCACTGATTTGAATAAAATTGAAGCATCGTCGATATTTTTTTTTCTGCTTTACTCTGATTATTGACAAAAATGACTTTTCTACGGAAAACGTTTAAACAGAATTATCTACTGCCATGTGTCCTCCCTTGAAGCACATTTTGCCACTAATACATCTATGAAATGCCGGTTTGTTTAATTATCTAAGCATGCCCATAATCACCGTACTTGTCTCGCCAACTCTTGCATTCGTTTTTTAAAAAGTGGTGAATTCAACAAGACATAATTTTCTGTTGAGGAATTGTATTCCTGCGCACATTCAACTATGAATGTCTGATGCACAAGCAGCGAGTGGGAATTCTGAGCTGTGTAGAAATTCAAGAACCTTTAACAAACTAGGAAAATACAAATGTTGACCTGTTGTCATTCCTACCAAACCTGCAGGTAGGAACTGCAGATACTGGTTTGCATAGAAGATAGACACAAAATGCTGGAGTAACTCAGCGGGACTGGCAGCTAGCTCTGTGTAGAGGGAATGGGTGATGTTTTGGGTCGAGACCCTTCTTCATAAGCAAGAATGAATTTCACTGCTTGATCCATTGAAGCAGCTTTCAGAGAGACTTGAAGATGCCTGTGCTATGCGTTTGGACCATGCAATGGTGGATTCATGTCAAAAGCTGTGGGTGTGGGGGGGGGGGGATATCTCTATGACCCACCACAGCAGAGTTGTGACACGCCCTTGCGAATAGTCCAGAAGATTGTTGTGCTGTGATAAGCATCAAATCAAAACATGGTACTGATTCGAAGCTGACGTTAGTATTGCTATCGGGGTTCCTTGGATATTAAGTGCCGCTCTCTGAGAGGTACCACAGCTCAAGGTATAACAGTTTGTGGCAAACTGAACTTAATTAACGGTCGACATTCCTCTCCCCTCAAAAGAGCCAATGTTCCAAAACACTTTATAAGCAATAAAAGTTTATTTTTGAAACTCGGTCCGTTGCATTAGTAAATGCAGCAGCTAATGTACCCGCTGCGCTCACTCGTAAACAGTTGCATGCATGACACTGATAGTCCTGGTCAATTGTCTTTATGTGCAGCGTCCTGGCAAGCCTACAAAGTTTAAAAACAAAATGTTCCTGAGTGTTACTTTTTAGTTAGCCAGAAAGTTGATATTATAGTTTTTAGTCGTTTATTTAATTAGAAATTGATTTGTCACAAATTCAAAATGGATGAGGGGGGTTTTATTGATGGAAAAAAATGGATAACTGCGGCATTTTTTTTCCATTGATGTCCACACTGGCACCTTTTTGCCAAGCACAGCTCTTGGTGATGTCTGTGTTTAAGAAGGAACTGCAGATGCTGGAAAGTCGAGGGTACACAAAATGCTGGAGAAACTCAGCGGGTGCAGCAGCATCTATGGAGCGAAGGAGATGGGTAATGTTTTGGGCCGAGACGTTACCTATCTCCTTCGCTCCATAGATGCTGCTGCACCCGCTGAGTTTCTCCAGCATTTTGTGTACCCTCTTGGTGATGTCTCCTGGATAAATGTTGACCACTGGGAAACATCCCTTGTGCTTTAGTAGAGTGTTGGATGATATCTTAAAGGGACTGGGTGGCACAGCAGTAGAGCTGCTTCCTTCCAGTGCCAGAGACCTGGGTTTGACCCAGACTACGAGTGCTGTCTGTCTGGACTCAGAGTTTGTACGCTCCCCCTGTGACTGCGTGGATTTTCCCAAGGTGCTCCGGTTTCCTCCCACGCTCCAAAGATGTGCAGATTGGCAGGTCTATTGGCTTTGATTTAAAAATAGTAAATTGTCAAGAGAATTGTGCAGGATAATGCTAGTGGGTCGCTAGTCGACGCGGGATCGGTGGGCCGAAGGGCCTGTTTCCGCACTTTAATTTAAACTAAGCTAAACAAGCATCTGGGAAACAAATAAATAGGGCATGATCCCTAACCTGAACATGAATTGTCTTTTTTTATGACAAGCATCAAGTATCTCTAACATCAACATTGGTCTCCAGAGGAGAAAGCACTCTGGCCAAATCGGGCAACAGTCAGCAGCCGAACCAAAGTCAGCATTTGGCTAACACAAGGTAGTCATAATTCACTGGTAAATCACATCATTAAGCTGCTCCTGGTGATGACTCCACAGCCAACACAATTAATTGCCTGCAAATGAGATGTGGGTTTTACTCAAATTTAGCAAGCCACGCTCCTTGATGTTGAATAGCTGCTACTGTTGAATGATCTTTGTGTTAAGTCTACACAGCTGTGAAATGGGGAGCTGGTCCAGCGTTAGTGCTGCTGCATTGCTGAAATAACACCTCACATTTTCCATCCCGACCTGTCAAATCTGCCCAAGATCAATCGGCAGCAAACAATCCTTCGGTCTAAATACAGAAAGCTTCAAAAAGCTGTCCAGTGAGCAGTGTCTTCTCTGGAGCAGGACCAAGCCCGGGTTAGCATTGCCAAATGATTACCCAGTTGCAAGGGCCAAGATGGACTTCCAGATGGCCTGCTCTTACCATTGAGGTTTGACGCCCTGGGCTGAAATATCCAGCATCACTCCCTTTGTCTTGGGACCATGGGGTAGAGAACCATCAGTAGCAAAGAGATGCGTCATGGTCAATGCTGGAGATGAGTTTCCAGTGGTGCAAAGATTGGAGTTGGTCATGGTCATACAGCAGAGAGCAGGCCACCATGTCAATGCGAACCAAATACTTGTCTATGCTAAATGTTTAAGAAGGAACTGCAGATGCTGGAAAGTCGAAGGTAGGCAAAAATGCTGAAGAAACTCAGCGGGTGAGGCAACATCCATGGAGCGAAGGAACCAGGCGACGTTTCGGGCCAAAACCCCTTTTTCAGACTTGTCTATGCTATATGTAGGAAGGAACTGCAGCTTAATTTGGCTTTGGTAAAATATTACACTTTGTTCCTAGTGTGTAGGGTAGTGCTAGTGTAAGGGGATCATTGGTTGGCGCAGAGTCAGTGGGTTGAAGGACCCGTTTCCACATCTCTAAACTAAAACTAAACTTTAAAAATACTAAACTGCATTCCTTCTCTCCAGACATGCTGCCTGTCCCACCGAGTTACTCCTGCATTTTGTGTCAATATTCGGGGTAAATTTCTGTTTTCAACTGAGCCAAGGTTTGCATTTTGAACAGGGCAACGTTTTTTTGGTGGGGTTTTTATTAGCTGTAATAAGTGAACATTTTTATCGACCTTTGCTCCGACTGGTCTGCCTCCTGTAATGTATCACCCAAAGCTACGTTGAGTGAGCCATTCAGCATTTTAAGTGTTATGTAACATTCTTTACCTAATGCTTAATCTATTACCCACTGCTTAAATTATTATCTCAGTTTAATAGCATGACTGTGAAATAGATCAGTGTTGGAGCACAGGCTGGGGAACTGACGTACGTGCTTCAAGCACTACAACAATAGACAATAGACAATAGGTGCAGGACTAGGCCATTCGGCCCTTTGAGCCAGCACCGCCATTTAATGTAATCATGGCTGATCATCCCCAATCAGTACCCCGTTCCTGCCTTCTCCCCATATCCCCTGACTCCGCTATTTTTAAGAGCCCTATCTAGCTCTCTCTTGAAAGCATCCAAAGAACCTGCCTCCACCGCCCTCTGAGGCAGAGAATTCCACAGACTCACAGCTCTCTGTGCGAAAAACTGTTTCCTCGTCTCCGTTCTAAATGGCTTACTCCTTATTCTTAAACTGTGGCCCCTGGTTCTGGACTCCCCCAACATCAGGAACATGCATATCCAAACCCTTAACAATCTTATATGTTTGAATGAGATAACCTCTCATCCTTCTAAACTCCAGAGTATACAAGCCTAGCCGCTCCATTCTCTCAGCATATGACAGTCCTGCCATCCTGCGAATTAACCTTGTAAACCTACTCTGCACTCCCTCAATAGCAAGAATGTCCTTTCTCAAATTAGGGGACCAAAACTGCACACATAGGCGGGAGGTGAGGTTGGGGGAAGGAGCTTGCAATTAAGAAGAAGGGTCTCGACCTGAAACGCCACCCATTCCTTCTCCCCAGAGATGCTGCCTGTCCCGCTGAGTTACTCCAGCATTGTGTGTCTATCTACAATTAAACTGTGTACATCCTGTGGAACTGCAGCCTCATAGATCTGTTTGTGTTGTTTGCATGTTCTCCCTGCGACCCTTTTCTGTTTTAAGCTTTCTGCCACATCCCAAAGATGCACGATGATAAGTTCGAGGAGCAGAATTGGCCTATTTGGCCCATCAAGTCTAATCCGCCATCCAATCATGGCTGATCTATCTCTCCCTCAACACCATTCTCCTGCCTTCTCCCCATAACCCCTGACACCCATACTCATCGAGAATTTGTCTGGTTCTTGGTTTAGTAGGTTGACTGAAATCTCTATTTTTCTGGGGGCGTTTGTGAGTGGTAGAATTGTGGAGACATTGATCAATGTCTGAGCCGTCACCACTCTGGGTGGAGAATCTCAAAGATTCGCAATCTTCTGTGTCAACATTCCTTCTGCAGACCTCAACAATTGATTCCACATTCTGAGATATTTAAATCCCAATTCTAGATTGCACCCAGAGGAACCATCCTCTCCACAGCTCCACTGTCAAGTCCTCTGTTTTAATAAGGTAATTATTTATTGTTCCAAACCAGAGAACAGGAAACGGGGTGGCGCGCGGGCGGTTCAGAGGGAGAGATGTTGCCTTGCAGCACCAGAGACCCAGGTTCAATCCTGACTACAGGTGCTGTCGGTGTGGAGTTTGTCTGTTCTCCCTGTGACCGCATGGGTTTTCTTTGGGTGCTCCGGTTTCCTCCCACAATCCCAAACGTACAGGTTTGTAGTTTTATTACCTTCGATGGAGCTGTAAATTGTCCCTCGTAGTATAAGATAGTGCTCGTGCATGCGGTGATTGCTGGTTGACACGGCCATGGGCCAAAGGGACTGTTCCTGTGGTGTACCTCTAAAGTCTATTCAATAGTCTGTGATGGACCTGCCATCCCATCAACATTTGCTGCATCTCCTCTACGTAAGTGTACCCTTTCCTTGAGACACAGAGAGAAAACTGTATTTAGTTTAGAGACACAGTGCGGGAACAGGCCCTTCAGCCCACAGAGTCCGCACCAATCAGCGATCTCCGCACATTAACAATATACTACACACACACACACACACACACACACACACACACACACACACACCACACACACACACACACACACACACACACACACACACACACACACAAGGGACTATTTACACTTTAACCAAGCCAATTAACCTACAAACCTGTATGTCTTTGGAGTGTGGGAGGCCACCAAAGATCTTGGTGAAAACCCATGCGGTCACGGGGAGAAGGTACAAACTTTGTATAGACAGCACCCGTAGTCGGAATCGAACCTGGTTTCTCTGGCCCCGCAAGCGCTGTAAGGCACCATATACAGTACTCCAGGTAGAGTTTCCTCAGCCGTATATGATGGTAGTAAGACATTCTTAACCTTATGTTCAAAGTTATGGATGTAGTAAAATGTTCTTGCTCATGTACTCAAAAGCATCTTGCAATGAAGGCTGTTGTACCATTTGCCTGCTGTATTACCGACTGCACTTGCTTGTTATTCAATGAATTGTGGACGGGTTCACTCAGACCCACTTCTACATCGGCAGTTCCCACTCTTGTTGTTTAAAAAACAATTACTCTCTGCATTCCTGTTGCTTTGTGAATCTTCGACTGTAGATCAGTACAATGTTTCCACACTGTATCTCTAAACTAAAGGGAATCACACTCGCTCTACAATCTCTCTCCATTTAAATACCTTTCTGCTTTTTCATTCTTACTATCAGAGTGGATAACTTCACATTCCTGTCTGTGCTGTCCCTCTTTTTTAAATTTATTTCCTGGATTGTTCTAGCTTGCTCTCAAAGTGCACTCTAAAATCTCCTTCATACGTTCCTGGTATCTCCCCATTTTCCATAGTATTTATAATTTATTCACTTTGACTTTTATATTAAAATCATTATATAAATGAAACTCATTGTTTATCTCATTCAACAGTTACATAAGGTGCCACCTATCGCCAAAGCTCTTGGCTGGATTTCAAAGAAGTTTTGACTTGCGGCCCTTGACCCTTGCCCTTCCGATAACCCTAAGCTTGACCCTGTCACCGATCATTTTCAGCATCCCCATGGATGGCCGGTGCACTCGGCTCGAGAGTTTGGTGGCCCCTTTGTTCTTCGTGAAGGCACAATCTTTGCTCTGCTTCAAAACCGAGATCACAGAACTCGTTGGAGGGGAGCTTTTCTTGAAAGATATCTTCTCACTGCAGGCAGGAAAAGAAAATGAATTCTGTTCTTATAAAAGCTACGCAACAGCATGACGGGGACCATCCCTGCATGTTGGCACAAAGCAAATCCTTTAATGATGCAATTACAGTTACTACTCTTTCCTGTCAAAGGCAGAATGTTGCTCGCAGCCTTTGAAAAGAAAGTCGTTTTGTTCTCTTCGTGGGGTTTTAAGGAACGCACGAAAGGAAACTAAAAGCTTTCATGTCATAATACTGAGATCTCTGGGCTCTTTGAAACCAATGAATACTTTTGAAGTGTCAGGTGGGGTTATGCAGTTGTCAATTTGCAAGGTGACGGCATGGTGGCGCAGCGGTAGAGTTGCTGCCTCACAGCGCCAGAGCCCCGGGTTTGATCTTGACTATGGCGCTGTCTGTGTGGAGTTTGTACGTTCTCCCCATGACCTGTGTGGATTTTCTGCTAAACCTTCGGTTTCTTCCCACGCTCAAGTCGTACAGGTTTGTAGGTTAATTGGCTTGGCGTAAATATAGAAAAATTGTCCCTAGAGTGTGTTGGATGATGTTCTTCTTCTTCCGAGTCCATCTTGTTACAAGCGTTGACGTCGCGATCATCGTCCGTCCTGAAGAGAACGCAAGCGACAGTCAGTGGAAGCCACCACTAGTTCCATTAGATGATGGTGGTGGCAGAATTAGCTCGGGATACTTCCAGTTTCCAGCCCCGCGACGTGGACGCTTCTGCTATGGGGCCTGGATTGTGTTGATGAACGGGGATCACTGGTCCGTGCGGACCTGGTGGGCCGAAGGGCCTGTTTTCCAGCCGTATCTCTAAACTAAAGGTCTTGCAAACCGGTAAATGATGGATTTGATGATTCCGATGAGGGATGGGGAATTGAACACCGGACGGCCAGTACTCGATTAAGCAGCAACTTGCCATGGGCCCACACATTGAGGGATGAGCTTCTAGTCAGATTTTTGCACATTCATAGAATAAAAGCGGTTCACAGAATTAAAAGGGAAACACAAACTGCTGGAGCATGGCAGCGGGTCAGGCAGCATCCACGGAGGGAACAGACATGCAACGTTTCAGGTT
Source organism: Okamejei kenojei (assembly GCA_035221665.1). Classification (NCBI taxonomy): domain Eukaryota; kingdom Metazoa; phylum Chordata; class Chondrichthyes; order Rajiformes; family Rajidae; genus Okamejei; species Okamejei kenojei. The sequence continues at coordinate 21,275,825 of CM069165.1, forward strand.
GGGGCTGACCCTGTTCAGACCCGACCTGAACAATTGTCTGTCCATTCCCGCCACAGATGCTGCCTTCATCATTTTGTGTTTTGCTCGAAATTCCACAGTCTGCAGTTTCTTGTGTCTCTCGCTGAATGAAACTCCAGCCTTCAGCTATATTGAGATATGACTGCAATATCACTCTGCTATAGATAGTGCTTCCCCTGTGCTGGGGTTTAATAAATATTTGCAAGCGCAGAGCAACACACTGTCAAATGCTTTGGGTAAACTGAGTGCCCAGACTCTGCCATTGTCATTGAAGGAGCCATTCATCTCTTGCAGATTTGAGTGCATTAGGCCATTTGTATTGATCAGGTACTGTACCATCTGCAGCTTTCCGTACCATCCGAACCTTCTGAATTTTATAGTCGGCAGGGCAGTACTCAGCGTATCGCCAGCTTGGACAATTTTACATTTTTATCATGGAATGTGGGAGGAAACCGAAGATCTCGGAGAAAACCCACGCAGGTCACGGAGAGAACGTACAAACTCCATACAGACAGCACCCGTGGTCGGGATCGAACCCGGATCTCTGCCGCTGCATTTTTCTGTAAGGCAGCAACTCTACCGATACACAAGATCACACCTATTAATTCAGCACCTTTCTTAATGCGTCCCGTACCTTTCATATATTTCCACAAGGAAATACATTGCCCAAGTATGCTTGTGTTCTGCTCACCCAGGCAGCTTTTACAATAAGGTCTGAAAATGGGTCCCGACCCAAAATGTCACCTATCGATTTTCTCAATATGCTGCCAGACCTGCTGAGGTACTCCAGCATTTTGTGTCTATCTTTGGTACAAACCAGGACCTGCCTTCCATTTTCATTTTATTAGCTTTTAGAGGAAACCTCTATTAATCCAGCATCTTGGGACTTAATTCATACAGCAAGCACACAGGCCCTTCTGCCCAACTCACCCATCCTGACCGAGATGCCCATCTATACTACTCCAGTTTGCCTGCTTCAGTTCAACACAGGTTTTTCAGACTTTAGTTTAGAGAAACAGACCCTTTGGCCCACCGGGTCCGCACCAACCAGCAATCCCCACATGTTAACAACATCCTACAAAGACTAGGGGCGATTTTTTTTTTTTTTACATTTGCCAAGTCAATTTACCTGCAAACCTGTACGTCTTTGGAGTGTGTGAGGAAACTGAAGAACTCGGAGAAAACCCACGCAGATCACGGGGAGAATGTACAAACTCCATGCAGTCGGCACCCGTGGTCAGGATTGAACCCGTGTCTCTGGCGCTGTGATGCACCGTGGGGACTATTGGATGTTATTTCTCTCAAAGCCCCAATGCACCTTGAGGTAAACTGCGAGCCCCGAGTCCAGATGATGGCTCGGCAATGATTTGTGGCTGCACTCTCCTTTAATTTTACTGTGGGTGTGTTAAATGCGCGAGCTGGTCGGCAGGTGAGGCAGCAACAGCTGTCTGCAAGGGTCGTATACTTGATGTGTGATGACGGGCTCACAATGGGATTTTGGCTGCGACTCCACTGCTGCAGATTTTATGGGACGTATCCCGCAGCTGACTGCTGAAGATGTTGCGGTCTGCACCGTTTATTGCAAAGCATTAAGTCGCTCCATCTGAGCTCTTGTTTATAGCCGGAGCAGCCTGCTGTCGGAGGCTAGCACCAAATGTCCCTCCAGTCCCGATAAACATCCACCTGCATTCAGCTCAGAGATAGACAGAAAATGCTGGAGTACCCACAATTAAAACGTGGATTACGGAACTGTCTACACCTGGAAAGAATCAGATTTGCCCTTCTGGACAAACAAGAAGAAAGTCTTCTTTCATTGATTACTTAAAAGGGTAGATCAATTCGGCAGGGAACCCTAACTGAAAGTTGGGATTAGATGAAAAGTTATATTCTATATTCCTTGATCTTATCTCCAATGATGTATTAATGGTAAATTATTCCATTCTTTATGATCTTTTTTTGATTTTTATTTTAGTTTTCTTTCTGTTTTTCTCTCTTTATAAAAAAATAAAATTATTAGACTCAAAATGATTCACTTGATAATATTAATGTATGACTTGTATACGAAATATTGCTATCATACTATGTGTTTGCTAAGTCACTGCCTACATACTCTAATAAAAATATATTATTAAAAAAAATGCTGGAGTAATTCTTCACCCCCCCCCCCCAACTCCTTCCCTCTGATTGTCTTGCTACCCACCATGTTGGTCTATAACAAATGAACTCCAGATGCTGGTCTATACCAAAGAAAGATACAAAATGCTGGAGTAACTTGGCGGATCAGACAGCATCCTTGGAGAGTTGGAGAAAATGGATCGATGATGTTTTGGGTCCTCGGACTCTGACAATTCAGCAATTCCGATTCAGGCACTATTTATCGTTGCCCATTATCCCACAATCAGCCTGTCTTTGAGGTGTGTAAGGAAGATGGTGGATGGAGCACTTGTGGGGAATTATAAGGTCTCAGAAAGAAACTGCAAGCTCCACACGCAACTCCTAAAGGGGCTGTCCCACTTGGGCGACCTAATTGGCGAGTTTAGGAGAGTTTGAAAAAAATTCATGTTGAAGACCTCCTTCGACTATGTTGAAGACTAGCTTCGACTCGCTACGACTAACTTAGGGGAAATTGGACACCGAATAGTGGAGAGTGAAGACGACCTCCCTTCGACTATGATGAAGATTATCTATGACTACCCTCGACTACCCTCGACTACCTACGACTAACATGCCGACCTACTACGACTAAACCTACGAGTAAAAAAAAGTATCGATTTTTTTTATTCCATGGCGACCTTTATTTATTTGCGGGCATTTTTCAACATGTTGAAAAATACGCCACGACCTAGCTGAGGCCTCGAGTACGTGGAGACCACTCTCAAGCATGAAGGAGAGTTACAAAGACCTCCTACGACCTCGTGTCGACCATGCTGCGAGTATGAGTCGAGGGCAAACTCGCTAGAACTCGCGGAGTAGGTCGCCGGCTACGGGAGTCAAGATCATCCCGTCAACGGAGGGCTCGAGGCCCCCGACCACAGGAGAACTAAGGGAAGGGAACTTTATTTTGCCTTCCATCACAGTGAAGAATGTGTAGGAGTCACTGTGGTGGATGTTGATGTTAACATGTGTTTTGGGTGTTCTGTTGCTTTTTATTTGTATGAGTGACGTGGCAAATGAAATTCCTCGAATGTTGCAAAACATACTTGGCTAATAAAGTGTGGTTCTGATTCTGTGTGAGATGCCACCCAAGGTCATAGTCATCTAGCATTGTCTACCATTCAGAAAAGCCAGTGCCCGCTCATGTAAAGAGCGAGAAATTTGACTGAATGTTAAATTTTCCACCTCGAGGCACATCTGACACGGACTAGAGACTCCGGCCCTTGTCATATACGGACAACCTTTACTGTGGTTTAGCATGAATGCTCCTTGTATTTTGGGGAATGAGAAAGGCCTTTCTCGGTAGAGGGGTGTAACAAGCAGTTGCACAGTGTGTTATCAAATAGGTTAGGCTGGAGGCTTTCAACTCTTGCGTTGTGAGATTTTTATTGCTGCCTCTTGAATGAGCCATTCATCTCCTTCAGCTCGGAGTACATTAGGCCACTTGTGCTCAGCATTACTGATGTCCCCCACTGCTTGCTGCACTCCAGCATACTGTCTCTCAGCAGCTTTATAGCCTTCAGTTACGGGAAAGTCTGCTGGCTTGGTTTATGTATATTTAAATTAAAGCAAAAATCCAATTGCTAATGGATCTCGATTGGGCTGCGTGGGGAGATGGTCCAGATTGTGAAGGCCAACTATGGCCATTGCTGCTTTATTTTTCAGCACATTGCCATCCTTATTTCCAAGGGGTTGGGGGAAGCTTCAGGCAGCTGATGGGGAGCAGCATGCAGGCACTGCGACTGGCTTGCCAATGCCTTGAAGTGAAAGTCTTTATCCTTGATTTCAAGTCCCTCATCCAGCACTGGCCCTCCTCCAGTCCTGCAACTCCCCTACATTTTGGCCTCCTTCCAATTGGGTGGCGCAGCGGTAGAGTTGCTGCCTTACAGCGCCAGAGACCCGGGTTTGATCCTGACTGCGGGTGCTGTTTGTACGGAGTTTGTGCGTTCTCCCCGTGACATGCGTGGGTTTTCTCCAGGATCTCCAGGTTTCTTCCCACACTCCGAAGACATACAGGTTTGTAGGTTAATTGGCTTGGTATCATTGTAAAATTGTCCTTTGTGTGTGTGTGTGTAGGATAGTGTTAATGTGCGGTGTTCGCTGGTTGCAAGGGCCTGTTTCCAAGCTGTATCTCTAAACTAAACTAAACTGGTTCTTGCCCATTCTTAATGAAATTAGTCACTAAGTTGTCAGCTGTGGAAATTCCAGTCTAGTCCTCAACTTCCACGTCTCCCTCTTTGACCAGGCATCTTGTTTTCTTCCCCAATTTTATGTGAGGTTTACTGTGGTACACACGCGCACACACACACACACGCGCACACGCACACACACGCACACACACACACACACACACACACAAAATCTTGCATGCAGCAGCACAACAGGCACACAGACCGAGTCAACACGCAAAAACATAAATTTTATATAAATTATTCATAAATTACATTCTATAAGACAGTAACAAAAAAAACTAGAGCGCTGTCCCAAACTCATTGGAGTCCCTTCGGGCTATCTTTCATCAGACTTTACTGCTTATATCATGGATAAAGACGAGAGAAATCTCCGGAAGACATTCACATGGCAACCGTTCCCTCCGAGAAACTCCCACCAGGCTCCGACCAACCCTGGTTAACCTGGCACCGTCTCAACAGACTGGGGGCAGGCGTGGGAAGGAGCAAACGGAACATGCTGAAGTGGGGATGGACTGAAGATGCGGCGCGTGTGGACGGGGCCTCCAGACCATCGCCTGAGCTGCGACGTGCTGCATGACACAAGCACCGTAAAGGACCGTGCAGAGGCCAACCACACGGCACTAAAATCTGCTCGCTATTGGCAAACAGTTGTGTGATGACACGAAATAATACTAATCTTCCACTCAATGTGATTCGCGTTATTGCCTTTATCATGTATCTGTACACAGTGAATGGCTCGATTGTAATCGTGTTTTGTTTTTACGCTGACTAGTTAGCATGCAACAAAAGCTTTTCGCTGTGACAATGCACTAAACTTAACAGAAAAAAAACGTTTTAAAAAAAAGCAAGCCTTTAGTGCAAGAAATTCCATCGGTGGTCCGTTACCTGTTGCCACAACAGGATTAAAGTTGTGTGGGTAGGTTCAAGAACCTGGTAGTTCTGGAAAACTAAATGATTACTCTAAATCTGATGGTGTGCGACTTCAGTCCTCTGTACTTCTCCCTCGGTACCTCTTTCCCCGATGGTAACGGCAATAGAGGACGTAGCTTGGTTGGTGATAGAGGCTGCCTTCTTGAGGTAGCGTCAGGGTGCAGGAGCAGGCCATTCTGCCCGTCAAGCCAGCACCGCCATTCAATGTGATCATGGCTGATCATCCAAAATCAGTACCCCGTTCCTGCTTTCTCCCCATATCCCTTGATTCCGTTAGCCTTAAGAGCGATATCAAACTCTCTCTTGAATACATCTCATATGGACGCTTTTGATGGTGGGGCGGGCTGAGTCCAGGTCCTCTCGACTCTTTGAGATCAAGACATTTGTGGAATTCCCCGCCACAGAGGGCAGTGGATGGATTTAAGAGAGAATTAGATACAGCTCTAGGGGCAGGTGGAATCAAGGGATATGGGGAGAAGGCAGGCACGGGTTATTGATTTTGGACGATCAGCCATGATCACAATGAATGGCGGTGCTGGCTCGAAGGGCCGAATGGCCTCCTCCTGCACCTATTGTCTATGTCCAAGACAAACCCTTGAATCACCAAGGTGGACCAAGTGCTAGAATGCAGGATTATTGTAGACGGGTAGTTTAGTTTAGACATACAACGCAGCAACGGGCCATTTGGCCCACCGAGCCTGTGCTGACCAGCGATCTCTGCACACTAACACTATCCTGCACTCACTAGGGACAATTTATAATTCTTTAGTCAGAAGGTGGTGAATCTGTGGAATTCTTCGCCACAGAAGACTGTGGAGATAAAGACAATAGGCGCAGGAGTAGGCCATTCGGCCCTTCGAGCCAGCACCGCCATTCAATGTCATCATATTCAGTGGATATATTTAAGGCAGCGATAGATAGATTCTTGATTAGTATGGGTGTTGGAGGTTATGGGGAGAAGGCAGGAGAATGGGGGTGGGGGGATAGGTCAGCCATGATTGGATGGTGGAGTAGGTTTGATGGACCCTTGTGGCCTAATTCTGCTCGGACACTTACGATCTTATTATTTTACCAAGCCAATTAGCCTGCTGTCGTGGATGTGATGTGTAAACATGGTCCTATATGTGATTTGGTGTCGAGCATTTTAATAACACTGAGGTGCATTTCTTTTTTAATAATCCTTGTCCTCTATCATATTTCATGTGAAAAAAAGTTGCAAGTGTTCTTAAATAACCTCTGCCTCCGTTCAGTAGTAACTTATTGAACTAGGGGGAACATTGACAGCCGTGATCAAAGCCTTTATCGTCTATTACAGGGTTGTTTTTTTTATTCACTGCTGAATATCCCCAGTGACTTGATAAGACGTTTTGTGCCTGAAAAGAAGGATCCAACAGCCTTGTGAATTGAATTAAGCTTTGTAAATAATGCAGGAAAATGTTCAATAAATATAGACGATAGAAGATTTGTCCCCTTCAGAAGTGTGAACCCCTGTTGGGAACAGAGCACTTTGCAGCAATCTCATAAATACTGTAAACCTTCACACTGAGTCTAAAGAAGAGTCTCGACCCGAAACCTCGCCCATTCCTTCTCTCCAGGGGTGCTGCCTGTCCCGCTGAGTTACTCCAGCTTTTTGTGTCTATCTTCAAAGTGGGACTTCAACTCAGACTCTTAACCTACCCTCTCTGGAGACTTCCCCACCATTGTTTCAAGGGAGCTCCTCGCGCTGCCTCGGCAAGGCCAATCAAGGACGAGTCGCACCCTGGCCACTCCCTCTTCTCCCCTCTCCCATCGGGCAAAAGGTATAGAAATGCGAAAAAAAACGCACCTCCAGATTCAGAGGCAGTTTCTTCCCAGCTGTTATCAGGCAACTGAACCATCCTACAGCAACCACAGGGCGGTCCTGAACTACTATCAGACTCATTTTGATTGGCTTTTACTGGCTTTACCTTGCACTAAACGTTATTCCCTGTACATGGTGAATGGCTCGATTGTATTGTCCGTCTGCTGACTGGTTAGCATGCAACAAAGACTTTTCTCTATACCTCAGTACACGTGACAAAAGACTAAACTGGGAACTATTGACCTCAAGCCAATATCAATCCCACTTTAAAAAAGCACTTTAATCCCACTTTGTGATGCCCAGAGGAGGGGAAAGGTGGTACGTGAATGCAAGCTTCTTTGTGAATTTGAATTTAGTTGCTCTGAATTTGAAATTTAGTTTGTAAAAAAAAAAAAAAATGCAGCTCTGCTATCAGAACTGTATTATCAAGAAGGAAGAAAGATAGTTTGTAGTCTGTACCTTTCTCCAATCAACGTGATTGATTTTTGGCTACCCGCAAAGAGCCAGCAAACCAGGATGTTGCCAGGACTTGAGGGGCTGAACTACAGGTAGAGGTTGGCCTGGCGATTGGAACAGCACAACGGGCACACAGACTGAATCAACATACAAAAACATCAATTTATATAAGTTATTCATGAAAAAATTCTGCAAGACAATAAGAAGGGAAAAAAAAAAACTATTTAAAGAAGAAAACAAGACCTCAGTGCAAAACGTTCCATAGTAGTGTAAAAGGGGATTCATATCCAATTGGGCAAGCAGATAATTGGATAATACACAGTTCTGGAGGAAATCAGTAGGTTGTCTGTGGAGGGGATGGGCAGGGACCTTTTCTTCAGACCCATTGTTGAAAAGAGGAGAAATTCTTCAAAGTAGGCACGGAGATGAATGGGTGACGTTTCGGCTCGAGACCCTTGTTCCGACCTGAAACGTCACCCAGTCCTTCTCTCCACAGATGCTGCCAGTCCTGCTGAGTTATATCTATTTTTGGTGTAAATCTTTCCTTCCTACATTCTTTGGGGAGATTTCAAGATGGACAAGAGACCGTGTAGAGGCTGGAATCTTGAGCAAGACACATTGCTGGAGAAACTCAACAGGCCCGCTGGCTTCCATGGAGGGAATGGACAATGTTTTGAGTCGGGACTTTTTTTTTTTTTCCCTGACACTCAATCTGTTTCATTGTAGTTGAAGGATGTGTTCTGGTCTAAATATCATTGTTTTCCCCTGTGGTGCCATGGAATCTTTCCACGTCGACCTGAGGGAGGAGAAGGGGACATCTTTGAACGTTCCATCTGTAAGATGGTACCCTCGTGGTTCGTGACGACCTGGATAATGTCAGTGGGGCGGGTTGAGAAGAATCGGAGCTTTGTCTAATTGCAGTGCAGTTCCCTCCGTGCTGCTGCTGTGCTCGTAGTCTTGAAATGCTTTCTCATTTAACGCTAGCTACACTGTTCTTCAACCAGCAGTTATGGAGAAGCCCCTGCCCGTACTGGGCAGAGACTAGTATCACCACGGTGACCTCTGCCTGTGACCCCTCCGATGTGTTGAATGAGTTCCTGCTTCATATTTCAGTCTGAAAACCAGATTTGTTGATGTTTCCTTTTCAGTTTTGTGCAGTCCTTTCGTTTTAATGCTTCGCCTGTAGTTGAGGTACGGAACAAAATCTCAACGCACGCAGATTTTCAAGATGTCAGTTGTTTCATGGCTGCCCCTTATAGAGTTGTCTCATTGGGCACAGATGGATTGAGGGCGAGGGGAAAATGCAGCGTGCTTTTCGTCAGATGCCCGGATAATGTTCAGCTTCTTGGAGAAGAATACATGTTCTGTGGGGCAACTCTCACAGGGAATGTTCCACCTTGCCTTGGTCTTCAGTGGCAACTCTCATTTTGTGCAGAACCTTTTCATGCCTCTAGTTTTCCTCTCCCCCAAGCTCTCAGTCTGAAGAAGGGTCTTGACCCGAAACATCACCTATTCCCTTTCTCCAGAGATGCTGCCTGACCCGCTGTTACTCCAGCATTCTGTGTCTTTCTTTGGGCCATTTCTCAAAGTGGAGGACTAGGGAACTAAGCACACCTCATGTAGAAGGAATTTGCTTATTTCTCAGAGTAGTTCTTTATACTGAACCCTTGCCTGTCCCTTCAGTGTGACCTCCCCTTGTACACCATCAATACAATATAGTGAAAAAAGACACAAAGTGCTGCAATAACTCAGTGCGTCAGGCAGCATCTCTGGAGAGCGTGGAGAGGTAACATTTCAAGTCGGGACCCTTCTTTAAGGCCCATCCAATACAAAACCGCGCTGAAATAGCCTTTGAATAACAGACTCATATTGTTCCTGTCTTGGGGACACAAAATAAAATGGAACTTTCTTCTGAGGACATCACCTGCCCCCGTTCTCCAGAAATGCTGTCTGATCTGTTGAGTTACTCCAGCACTTTTTTTCTTTGTAAACTAGCACCTGCAGTTCCTGGTGTTCCCAGGTTTCCTGGACAATTGGATGCTGGTTTATTGGAGGTTTACTCGCCCACTGAAAGCCTTGCAAAGTGGGCGTATGGGGTGCGGACACCTTTGTGCTTGTGTTCTTGGGAATATGTCCCCAGCTCTGTATGCAAGAAGTGATAATGTGAAACTTGCTATTATTGAACAGCAGTGTCTAACTCCACCCGGACCTTGCCAACGTTTAAATTATTTTTCCCCTTGTGCTGAGTGGAGTGACGAGCTCGACTATAATGGATGTAATTACCTAAACTAGGCCCATACCAGCTGTTGACACAAATCACTGATGTAAATATTCAACAGCCGGATCAATTGAAGCCAGTGATGACTTGAGCTGTGATTCATGGCCTCTGCGGTTTGTGCACAGACCTCCAGTCGTTACCCGTTCTTAAACGATGCAAAATGGCCATTTGGCACTTAACGAAAAATGATCTCAGGCCTGTGTTTCAGCCACCTGAAGAGCACGTGAAGCAAAACTGAAGTGCTATTATAATTCAATTGGAACAATCTTCAAGGCAATGTGGTTATGGAGAATTCTGCTGTAAAGGACGAAGCCATTGAACCCATTCTCCCTGTACTGGCTGCCCATCACTGCTCTTATCCCTGGTATTAAGGTTGATGCCTGGATTGGGGGGTATTTGCTACAGGGAGAAGTTGGATTGTTTTCTCTGAACCCACAGAGGTTGTGGGGAGACCTGGTAGAAGTGTATACAATTATGAGGTGTGGATAGGTTGGACAGTCAGAATAATTTTCCTAGGATCGAAAAGTCAAATGCTAAAGGGCATCATTTTAAGGTGAGAGGGGCAATGTTTAAAGGTGCCAACTCCATCATTAAGTTCTCCAGAACCCTATTGTTGTTGGCTAGATCAACCATAATGAAGAACATTGGGCAGCTTACAGCCCAGCAGTGAGAATACTAATTTCTCTCATCTCAAGTAACCCTTACATTCAGTCTCTCTCCCACTCTCGTTGACCTACTATTTTCACTATTGTCCTGTTTGGTTTCACTGGTTGTATCTACTTTTTATCACCTCTTCCACAGCCAACAATGGACCATTGTGGGCTCCACCTTTCCAGAGCAGAGTCAGCGGTGCCGGATCTGATCTGTTCTGTACCTTTTCATACCTCTCATTTTCCTCTCCCCTGACTCTCAGTCTGGAGAAGGGTCTTGACCCAAAACGTCACCTATTCCTTCTCTCCAGACATGCTTTCTCACCCACTGAGTTACTCCAGCTTTTTGTGTCGATCTTCCTTGTAAACCAGCCTCTGCAGTTCCTTCCTACACATAAGGAGACTGAGTACAGGAATGAAATCGAGAACCTTGTGTCATGGTGTCAGAACAACAGCCAAGGCCATAACCTCAGCAAGAGAAGAGAATTGTAATTGACTTCATTTAAGCAGAGAGGTGAACACAACCCTCTTCTCATCAGCAGAGCCACTGTTGAGATGGTCGACAGCTTCTAGGTTCTTGGCATCCATACCACAAGACAGGCACAAAGTGCTGGAATAACTCAGCAGGTCAAGCAGAATTTATGGAGGAAAAGAATGGGTGACGTTTTGTGTTGGGTCCCATCTTCCCGTCACACTGATGGGGTGGTTAAAAAAAAAAGAGCGCATCAGTGCACTAGGTGTTCGAGAGGATTCTGCGTGTCCATGAGAATTCCCACCAAATTCTGCAGAGGTAGGAAGTATTCTGACGGAACGCGCTTCGACCTGGTCGGGCAACTGCTCTGCTCTTCACCCACCCCCCCCCCCGAGCCCGCAGAGAACGGTGAGCATAGCCCAGTCCATCACGGGCTCGTCACCTCCTTCCATCCAGTCCACCTTCACCGTGCGTTGCATCAGGAAGGTTGGAAGCATCGTCAAGGACATTCCCTTTTCTCTCCTCTACCTTCTAGGAATAGATACAGGAGTTTGAAAAACAGACCTCCAGACGTTAAGAACAGCTTCTTCCCCCACCCGTTGAGCGATCATCGGTTGCTAACTTCTTTTCCTGAGGTGCTACCAAATAAGGCTTGCTCTTCCTTCATTTTATTGCTCCATTATTGCACTTTAATTTTTTGAATATTTCAGATTGCACTGCAATCTTCGCACCTTTCTGCTAATTTGCATTGTTCATTGCAGTTATCGTACTTAGTGCATTTATTATTTACTCGGCGCTTCATGCGAACTAGGAGAATTTCATTGCACTCTGGTGCATATGGCAATAAACGAACCTAATCTAAGACTAATTGGAATGGGAGCAGAGTTTAACTTTCATCTGTCTCAGAGACAGTAAAACAACCCCCTCCTTCCCAGGCATGAGCAGCAAGGAGCAATACCAAGTCAACTTGGCCGGGGGCATTTTGGCTGCTTCCCTGCACTTGGAGAGGTCCAAATGTTCGGCAACTAGTGTGATTGTTGATGGTACAGGACTCTATTTGTCACATGTACTGAGGTACAGTGAACTTCACTTTTATATGTTGTTCAGCACAAATATCACGATACACTGTAGGTGAGATCTTTTATCAAAGGGAAGGAAGGGAGAAACCTTTGCCTCCAATGTGCCATCTTCCATTTTATGTAGAAAGGGAAATACTTGGAATTAGCTGTGTCTAGCTTTCATGGGATTTGGGATTTCCTCAAATGGGGAGGACAGGGAGTGTGGATAATGACAGCATAACAAATGCAGACTTTAACTCCGTACTTCAAGGCTATAGATGTATCTGGGTCAGTACACCAGCTTGCCCTGAACCAGTTCACACGATGGTATGGGCGTTTATGATCTCATCTGTCTAATCTGAAAAAAAAGCAGTTGCTTGTTGACTTTTTGTTGTTTCTCCTATTCGGAGTTTGCTGTGCACAATATGATTATCACGTTTTCCCACCTCAGAGTTGTTAATGGCTCAGTTCTTGGAGGAGCACATTGGACCCGAGATTATGTTACGGGTGCAACCAGGGACTTTAAATTCCAGGAATTAAATGAAGAGTTGGAATTTTTAAAAGGGGAACTCTCCTCATTAAGGGTGACAGTGAAACTACCAGGATGTCACAAAGGCACATCTGGTTCACTGCTCCCCAGGGAAGTATCTTGTTGAAGATTACATGTGACTCCATACCAACCAATGAGGTTGATGCTAAAATGGCCTAGCAAGCTATTTGGTCGGCAACTAGTTTAGTTTCTCGATACAGCACAGAAACAGGCCCTTAGGCCCACTGTGTCCATGCCGACCAGTGATTCCCATACACCAACACACACACACACACACACACACACACACACACACACACACACACACACACACACACACACACACACACACACACACACACACACACACACACACACACACACACACACACACACACACACACACACACACCCCCTCTACCGAAGGCAAGTAACCTACAAACACGTACGTCTTTGGAATGTGGGAAGAAACCGGAGCACCCAGGGTAAATCCAAGCGGTCAGGGGGAGAACATAAAAACACCGTACACCCATAGTCAGGATCAAACCCGGGCCTCTGGTGCTGTAAGGCAGCAACTCTACCGCTGCGCCACTGTGCCTGTCTGTGATGGACAATGAAATGCCAGCCTTGCTGATGACCTCCGCATCCTATGACTGAACCCAAAAAATACATTGACGCTCCACCGCCTGCTGCCAAAGACCCCAGGTTTTGCACATCGTCTCCCCACAGCTGGTGTATGAATGAATGTTTGAAATGTTCTTGTACATTTAAAGCTGGTGCTTTTAAATTGAACTGCTCTGGGAATAACGTACCTGAGTGAATAACCAATTCTTTCTTTGTTTTTCAGGTAAGTGCAATGTGCTTTATCTTCCTACTGCTTGCTATGTGCTGCGGTAATGAGATAGCGAGGGATTAGCTGGTGGACGGCAGTCTGCACACTGAGCCACGTTCCTGCAGGATTGCAGAGAGGATAAGGATCTTGACGACTGCTCGGTAATGTTGGCTTATTTCCTTTGTGATTTTTAAGCTCATCTGTTGGTGCAAAGCACTCCGAGCTTTCTCGGTACTATGTGGAGGCGCAGGTTTACACCAAAGATAGACACAAAATGCTGGAGCAACTCAGCGGGTCAGGCAGCATCTCTGGAGCAAAGGAGTAGGTGACGTTTCATCATCTATTCCATTGCTCCAGAGATGCTGCCTGACCCGCTGAGTTACTCCAGTATTTTGTGTCTTCCTTGGTACTGTGCCTCCTGGGCAATGCCAGTATCTGAACCCTTGGCACTTCAGTCACTTGTCTCGACCAAGATCTTCCCAGAGGATTGGTCATATAACAGCTGGGCCTGCCCCAGTCAAACTGTTATTTTTCCATCTGTCTAGAGGTTTTGTGACCCAAATAGAACCTGTTCAAATAATTATAAAGAAAAAACGTGCAATAATTTCAATATTCCTGCAGCATGACATCGTGAGGAGAATAGAGAAGGCACGCGCAGTCTTTAACCCACTAGGGGAATCAAAACCCAGAGACAAAGGTTTAAGGTGTGAGGGAAAGATTTAGTAGGATCCTGAGGGGCAACCTTTTCACACAGGGTGGTGGGTATATGGAATGAGCTACCAGAGGAGGTATTTAAGGCAGAAACTACTTAAAATACTATTGGGCAGGTGCGTGGATAGGAAAGGTTTTAGGCTACACACTTTAAAGCCTTCCTGAGACATAGTTGGCATTATCATTTGGGAAATTTGGCACCCAATTTGTCCAAAGACATCTCCTGCGAAGAGCAATGAGATAAACCTAGAGACAGTTCTGCTACAGTGCGTGTTTCCTCAATGTGAATGAGATACAACATGGTTGATGAATTGGGAAACACTAGTTGCATTACGCAACCCAAATAAGTGACAGGACGATTTCGATCAGGTCTCAGAGAGCCACTTAAAAGTTACGTTGGAAATTGGCAAGCAGTAAAACAAGCTGTCTTAGAAAAGAAGTGTTTCCATGGAGCCTCCCCACAGTAATCGCCCTATTAAGAACACGGTCTGTCCATTCTGTTGCAGCAGGCCATTGTAATTGTCAAGTAATTGCCATCTATTGGCATGTGCCAAGATACTCCATTAATCAATGTAACATACTGCTTTTAATATTTTTAGCCTGCAGCAACAAATTTAAACTTGCAACCATTAAAAATGCTGTTAGTTTAGAAAATCCTGTGGGGGAGAAAACAACTTTGTTATTGTGAGTCTGAAACTCTCTGGTCCCAACACACTCTTCCCTGGTGGAGCAATTGTTTATATAACATCAATTTCTATAAAATACGGTTTCTTCAAAATACAATTATTGCGTTCCAGCAGTTCTACCTGTAGTCAAGTCAAGTTTAATCGTCACATACACATACGGGATGTGCAGTGAAATGAAAAGTGGCAATGCCTGCGGACATTGTGCAAAAAACAAACAAACAAACAAACAACCAACAAACTACAAACAGAATTGGAGTTAATGTATTATTTATGGGGCTACCACCATTTTGAACTACAGTGATCTTTCTTGTCCATCTGTAAGATGCAGGTAGGGTCTTAATTTAATATCCTCACCCAAAGACACAATTATCAGCTGAGATTAGAAACATAGAAACATAGAAAATAGGTGGAGGAGTAGGCCATTCGGCCCTTCAAGCCTGCACCGCCATTCAATATGATCATGGCTGATCATCCAACTCAGTATCCTGTACCTGCCTTCTCTCCATACCCCCTGTTCCCTTTAGCCACAAGGGCCACATCTAACACCCTCTTAAATATAGCCAATGAAGTGGCCTCAACTACCTTCTGTGGCAGAGATTCACCACTCTCTGTATGAAAAATGTTTTTCTCATCTCGGTCCTAAAGGATTTCCCCCTTATCCTTAAACTGTGACCTCTTGTTCTGGACTTCCCCAACATCGGGAACAATCTTCCTGCAACTAGCCTGTACAACCCCTTAAGAATTTTGTAAGTTTCTATAAGATCCCCCCTCAATCTTCTAAATTCTAGCGAGTACGAGTCTTAGCCGAGACTCAAGACTTGAACCCACAACGTGCTAATCCTGAGCTGAGGGTACAGCCCACTGAGCCACAGAGTCTACAGACAACCTTCCCTCCTAGAATGATTAATTTTTGGGCTGCACAGCCCAAGGTGCGAGCCAGTTTACCAGAGCAATGCAACAGCAACCTCAGGAGAGCTGGCAAGGTGATAAAGTATTTTCATAAGAATTCCTTAACACTGCTGCCTTGATAGAAATGAAACAGCTCCTTCAGGCAGCAATGCAATACACAGAACCTTTTACCCATGGTTGGGAATCAAGAACCAGAGGGCATAGATTTAAGGTGAGAGGGGGAAAGTCTTAATAGGAACCTGAGGGACAACTTCTTCATTTCAAGGGTGGTATGTTTGTGGAACTAGCTATACAGAGAAAGTGGTTGAGGCAGGGATTACAGGAGCATTTAATAGACACTTGGAAAAGCAGATGGATAGGAACGTTTGAGGGATGTGGGTCAAATCCATGCAAATTGGACTAGATTTGATGGGGCATTTGGTTGTGTGGGGTGAAAGGCCTGTTGCCTGACTCTATGGCTCTATGAGTGCTGGAGTCCAGGAGAGGAAGATAGAAAGACTAACCAATACTTTTGATACAGAAGAACGTAGCATGCAGTGGGGAGGGAAGTGGATTTAACTTTGGTGTTATTTATTACTAAATGGCATTCAAAAATCCATAATATTGGCACAGATGAAGCCTCTATGGTAGACAGTAAAGGGGAGGGGAGAAAATTCTTATTTGGAATTGACGAATGCACAGTTTCAGTGACCCAGGTTCAGTCCTTGCCCCACTGGTTTGTCTGTGTGGAGTTTGCACGTTCTCCCTGAGATTGCATCGGTCTTCTCTGGGTGCACCAGACCCATTCCCCCATCCGAAAAAAGTGTGGGTTATTTAATTAATTTGCCTCTGCAATTTAATGCTAGTGTGTAGATGATTGATAAAATGGAGATGGGCGAGGGGGTGAGTGATGTTGATGGGAATGTGGAGAGAATAAAATGGAATAGGGTGGGATTAGTGAAAATGGGTGAATTCTGGTAAGCATAGATTCTGGTGACTGTCTATGTCTGCTGTGTCTCTCCGACTGGCTAAAGGGCCGGCCTGTCCCACTGTAAGAGCTAATTCAAGAGTTCTCCCGAGTTTCCCTGATTCAAACTCGGAGTTCGAATTACGGTACTAGCCGCTCGTGGGTACTCGGGGCTCTCGTGTACGTTTTTCAACATGTTGAAAAATCTTCACGAGCTTACCTCATTTCCCGAGTACCTACCGTTAGCGTTACGAGCCGCCAAGAGATATCCCCGAGCTCCGACGTACCCGCTACGTATATTCTACGTGCTTACCATGAGTTTGATTTTTTTTTTAAACTCGGGAGAGCTCTTGAATTTCCTCGTAGTGTGGGACAGTCCCTTAAATCCGCTTGTGCAGTCAGGAAGGAAGATAGAATACAGAGTAAGCAACAAGGAACTATTTACAACTTACAACTACATGGTCAATTTTTAGAGTGGCAATTACGGAACATAAATCAGAAATGATTCCTGAGGAGTGACCTTAATTGATGCAATTACAAGCATGCAGTAAAACTCTTTCCCTCTAATTTGTGTCTCTGGCTTTGGCATATTAAGTCTGGCCTTGCAAAGCCCCTCCTTGCGCGCCCACGAGCGGAAAAGACTGCAAAAAGTTGTAAGCTCTGCCCAGTCCATCATCGGCTCTGACCTCCCTACCATCGAGGGGATCTATCGCAGTCGCTGCCTCATAAAGGCTGCCAGCATCATCAAGGACCCACACCATCCTGGCCACAAGCTCATCTCTCCGCTAGGTAGAAGGTACAGGAGCCAGAAATCTGCAACATCCAGGTTCAGGAACAGCTTCTTCCCCACAGCCATCAGGCTATTAAACTCACATCAAACAAAACTCTGATCATTAATAGCCCATTGCACTTTATTTGTTTATTTATGAGTGTGTATGTATATATTCATTGGTATATGGTCACGCCGATCTGTTCTGGATTTATTTATGCCTACTTTTTTTCTGTTATGCTGAAGAAAAGCAAGAATGTCATTGTCCTATCTGGGACACACGACAATAAACTCTCTTGAATCTTGGTCCCCATCTTTTAATTATCCTGTCCTGCCAAATCATCTCCTTAATATAGATATAGAGATGCAGGGAAAGGTTCTTGAAGCTACTTGAGAAGTGAAGGAACGAACAGTTTAGTTTTGAGATGCAGCCTGGAAAAAGGCCCCTTGTCCTACAAGTCCACACCGACCAGCAATCACCCCGTACACCAGTTCTATCCTGCGGACCAGGGATAATTTACAGAAGCCAATTGACCTACAAACCTGTTCGGCTTTGGAGTGTGGGAGGAATCTGGAGCACCCAGAGAAAACCCACGCAGTCACACATGCAAACTTTCTACAGACGGCACCTGTAGTCAGGAGCGAACCTGGGTCTCTGGCGCTGTAAGGCAGCAACTCCACCACTGTGCCGTCCCCATTGTTTTCCTTCCCAGCATGTCTCCAGCCCCCAACTAGATAGATAGAGACTTAGAAAAGACCCAAATCACTTTGGAAGTATAGTTACTGCTGCATGAAGGAACGAATACATACTTGTCACATGTTACGAGTCACGGTGAAATCCATTGTTTTACATACTCAGGGTATGCGAAGAGTTGCCACATAAAGGGCGCTGACAGAGTTTCAAAGTATCTCACGCCTTTGTTCTACCCCCTCCCGGTGCCTCCCCCCATGCTGGTTGTGCATCTAACCTGTGCACAGTCAGATTCCACGAGCAACATATTTTTATTTTGCATTTTTAATTAATAACAAATATCAGCCAGGGACTACTACTCTTGGTCATCGTACAACAGCCTCCGTGGGTTGAGAGAAACCTGGTATTAACGCCATGTGGAAGATGGTGCTTCTGATCGAGTTTGGCCCTCCCTCAGTCTCGCTCTGGAGTGACAGCCTAATGGGCCTGTCCCACTGTACGAGCTAATTCAAGAGTTCTCCCGAGTTTCCCCTGATTCAAACTCGGAGAATTACGCTAATAGCCGCTCGTAGGTACTCGGGGCTCTCGTGGGCATTTTTCGACATTTTGAAAAATCTTCACGAGTCTTCACGAGCTTACCGCGTTTCCCGAGTACCTGCCGTTAGCGTTAAGAGCCACTAAGAGACGTCGCGAGCTCCGACTTACCCGCTACGTACATTCTACGTACTTCCACGAGTTTGATTTTTTTTTAAACTCGGGAGAGCTCTTGAATTACCTTGTATAGTGGGACAGGCCCTTAAATCTTTGTGCTGAAACCTCCTGAATCCGAGATTCTCTGACTCGTAAACCAGAGCACCACAATCTTCAGGAGAAACGACTTTAGCCAAAATTATTAGCATGGAACTTGCACACAGAGTAGAGGGGGTAAACAACAGTAATCCGTTACGCAGGAGGCTGGAGCAAGGAGTGGAAGGGTTACAGTATATCAATTGGGGAAGTGGAGCTAAATAGTGGGAGGATATTTGTGTGGAACGGGTTTGTAGGTTAATTGGCTTGGTAAATGTAAAAATTGTTGCTAGTGGGTGTAGGGCGGAGATCGCTGGTCGGCGCGAACCCAGTAGGCCGAAGGGCCTGTTTCCTCGCTGTATCTCTAACTAAACTAAACATTGTCATGGGCTAGTTGGTGGGAATAGCTGTTGCATTGTTCGTTCAAACGTCAGCTTCTTAAAGCTCCAGATTAACTTGAAACGTAGAAGATAAAAATCACTTTGTTGATCGTGAGTGCTGATGAGGATTTGGAGATACAGCATGGAGTTGGGCCATTTGTCCCACCGTCTGAGCGACTTATTTACATAATCCTGATTTATTCTCCCCACATTATATCCCTCAGATTTCACCACCCTTTACACTTCACGCTTTGTAGAGATGCAGCGTAGAAAAGGATCTTTCAGTCCGCTCTCACCAGCACCCTACCACTATCCTACGCGCTCAGGGCAATTTATAAAATAAAAAATAATGTGCCTCCTTAACCTATAGACCTATACATCTTTGGAGTGTGGGAGGAAACCAGAGAAAACCCACGCGGTCACAGGGAGAAAGTGCAAACTCCATATAGATCGCACCCGTGGTCAGGATTGAACCCGGGTCTCTGGCGCTGTGAGGCAACATCTCTACCAGCTGTGCTACTGTTGTTCCTGAGTAGAAAACCACTTCTTCCCTGTAGCTAAAACTACCAAAATTGGGTCCCTATTACCAGAGAGTTTCCTTATAAAAACTGAAATACTTCCACAACCTTCTTGCAAATAGGAAAATGCTTTCCAAAGCTGAGCAGTAGTACTTTGGGGAAGAATATTATGAAATAAAAGCAGCATTGTTTGTAATGAGAAAATGTATTAAAATAATTGCAGAATCCCATGTTGGGCTGTTAGAAATCTGTTGATCCTGCACTGTCAGGGTGGGCTCCCCTGTTTCAAGGGACCCCAACTTGAAATCTTCTGTAGCTGAGTCCTCAGCCTTAGTGCTTGACACAATGGGTTTAATACAGTAGCATCTAAACCATCAAAGGTTGGGTGAGGGAGCCCAGGATTAAGGAAAAGACACTTCACAATTCCTTGGTGAAAGGAAGCATTTTCTTTCTCATTATGCTTTTCAAGTAAGATTATGGGAGATTTATGATCAGTGCGGGCTAAGTAGATGTTGAATGTGCTCAGAGCAGAAAGGCCATTCAACCCATTAAGTCTACTCCGCAATTCAATCATGGCTGATCCATCTCTCCCTCCTAACCCCATTCTTCTTCCTTCTCGCCATAACCCCTGACACTGACGCTGCGTGTCCAATCATCTGATTTCTGAGCAGTAAGGCTGCAAAGTGGCCTCATATCCTTGCAGTGACAAGATAAGGATTTGCCACCAGCAGGCACAGGCTAGCTTAATTGCCGGTTGCAAAAAACTTTATCTGATCAGGATCATTTTCGCTCCAGCTCTCACTGAACAATTACCAAGGCTTTTAAGGCTTAATTTCCACGGCCTGAAGAAGCAGAAACAAAAGAAACTGAGAGAAGCAAAGACTGCTGTCTGCTGCAAAGTAGTGGGATGGGTGAGGGAGATCGGATCTAGGAGGTTGGAATGGGGTTACTGCCTGTCTAGGAGGTGGGATAGAGGGCATGAGAGGGAGGTGAAGTTGGTTCAGGATTTAGATGGAATTGGACGCTTATACCCTGAGCTAGAAATTCAAAACAGAAATTGCTGGAGTAACCCAGCAAGTCAGCCAGAATCTCTGGAGAATATAAGTAGGTGACATGTTCAGACAGCATAAAGGCTGCCAAGTGATAGGTGTAAACATGGAACTGCTAATGCAGGTTTACAAAAAGGGACACAAAGTACTGGAGTAACTCAATGGGTCAAGCAGTAACTCTGGAGAACATGGGTAGGTGAGGTTTTGGGTTGGGACGCATTTAGCGAAACACCCACCGAGTCGGCGCCGACCAGCGATCCCCGCATCTTAACGCTATCCTACACACACTGGGGACAATTTTTGCATTTCCCCAGCCAATTCACCGACAAACCTGTACGTCTATGGAGTGTGGATGGAAACCGAAGATCTCGGAGAAAACCCTCGCAGGTCACGGGGAGAGAACGTACAAACTCCGTGCAGGCAGCACCCGTAGTCGGGATTGAACCCGGGTCTCCAACGCTGCGATGCAGCAGCTCTACCGCTGCACCACCGTTGCAAAGAGTCTAACGCAGGGTCCTGACCCGAAGCCTCTCTTATCCATGTTCTCTAGAGATGTTGCCTGTCCCGCTGAGTTACTCCGGTGCTTTGTATCCTTTTATGTGGATACAGATGTGGGGGGGTTGGGGGGGAGGGGGGGGGGGGGGGGGTGTTCGACACGGAATTCAACAAAAGCCAGGGATAAAAAGACCAAAGGTGTGAGACAAGAACAGAAGTGTCAATTATGAAACCAGGGGAAAGGAGAATGGTCCCAACTCAATATCCCCTATTAATGTTCTCCAGAGATATAGCTTGACTCGCTGAGTTACTCCAGCACTGCGGGAGTTTATTGTAAACCAGCATCTCCAGTTTCTTGTAGCCCGGCGAGAAAAATCAAAAGCTGTCTAATGCTGCAGCCTTCGGGTGAATGGTGCCTAAATGAGGCCTGGTCTGGGTTTCTGGTGACGGAAGCCTGGAGGATAGGGAAGGGCATTGTGAAATGAAATCTGGGGATTTGCCTGATAGGCATCAGTCTTTAAATGTCAGGTTTGAGAAAGGAGCAGGAAAGGACCTTGGAAATAAAGCTCAGTCACTGCTGCTGTCTGATCATATTTGATGCACAAGGCATGTTTGACATGATTACCCTTGAACATGGCCATGTCTTTGTACACAGCAGAAGGTGTGGGACACCAAATCTGATAGGGCTTCCTCTCCCAAGTGAATTTTAAATAACAAACGAGGTCTCTGATCGGCTCTTATCAGGTTTCTCTCCAACCTGTTTCTGCCACTATTCTGTTCACTTCATTTACTGTTTCAGATTGAATGCGTTTTCTATTCTACTTGGTCGCGCAAGCTCCCTGGCGATTTGCGAATCATTTTTAGTTGCCTTGTGGGGTTAGCAGCGCTCGGTTTCTGAATAATTTACAGACTGGAATAGTTGCATTTACGCTTCAGTTTTTATTTGTTGGCTGACAAGTGACAAGAAATTATAAACAAACCTGGAGCCTCTAGGAAGGAACTGCAGATGCTGGATTAAACTGAAGATGGACACACAAAGCTGAAGTCTGAAGAAGGGTTTTGACAGATGGACTGTCCACTGCAGATGCAACGTCACACGACAGGCGTGATGGACTTCCTCACCGCTTTACTTGCCCGTTAATGTTGCGATTAGTGCTCCTGCCCTGACCCAGATCCCAGTCCCATGTCGGCGGGAAGTGGACACCATTCCCCAGCATGAGAGCATCAATCAACAGTTCCTGGGCTCTGAGTTTATAAGAGCAGCTTGAGATTGCCATCATGTCATAGAACAGATTTTCTGGATGACAAAGATGAAATGATGGAAATGAATTCCGTGTCTTCGACCGCAGATTGGAAAAGAAAACTCCCAAGTTGTTGAAGTGTGGAGCTCTCTTGCAACAAAATACAGCCATTTTCCAGATTTGTTACTAAGCTGGGTTTTTATTTAGCTTTGTGTCTTTAAGATAGTCGTATCACCGCCAGGAGACCTTGAGGTCATGACATAAATATGCTGCTGAACAGCTCTCAATGCAGTAATGTTGTATTTGAATGGTGACAGTAGTGAATAGTGGGAGAGGAATGCTTGATCTGGAGAGTTGAATTTCCTCCTTTGGCAGAGAAGTTGCTTTAATAAGAAAAGTGAAAGGAAAGCAAGTGGTGTATGCCCACAGAGGTTGAGGTAGGTGTTGATTAATTGATCAAATACACACATTAACTGCTTCTCGAGCAGAGTCTACCATGCTGGTCCTTTATCTTGCTATTTTGTACCCATGTTCACATTGCCAACTCATGTCCGTAAAATCTAAACGGCTGTAAACTGGATAGGATATTGATTTCCTTCGCTCCATAGATGCTGCCTCACCCGCTGAGTTTCTCCAGCATTTTTGTCTACCTTCAATTTTCCAGCATCTGCAGTTCCTTCTTAAACATAGGATATCTATATTGCATGGCTGATTTGGTTGATCATACAACCTCATGGCAACTGAGCGTTGAGATGAATGACGTTTGCCAACCTTTCTACATGTTCTGGGACTGATCTTGGAGTGTTACAGAATGTGCTATCTCTGAGTCATTCAACACGGGAACATGCCCTTCAGTCCTACTTGCCCATGCGACCAAGATGCCCCATCTACACGACTCCCACCTGCCCCTGTTTGGACCAGATCCTTCGAAACCCTTCCAATCCATGTACTTGTATAAATTATTATAGTACGTGCCTCAATTAACTCCTCTGGCAACCCATTCCACATAACCACCACCCTATGTGTGAACAAAATGTGTAAGAAAGAGACACAAAAATGAAAGGTAGACACAAAATGCTGGAGTAACTCAGCAGGCGAGGCAGCATCTCTAGAGAGAAGCAATGGGCGACGTTTCGGGACAAGAACTTCTTCAGACCTGAAATGTCACCCGTTCCTTCTCTCCAGAGATGCTGCCTCACCCGCTGAGTTACTCCAGCATTTTGCGTCTACCCTGTATCTGGTCATGGAGTGAGCCATCGGTCGTGTGCTACATCTTGGTGAGTGTTGGCGGAGACGCAGTTCTGGAGGATGTACTCCAGCCAGCTTCTGCAGGGATATGGTGAAACCATGGATCGCTCATCTAAGGATTCGGCACACTGACTCCATGGGCCAAGGGCTTACCTCCTGTGCTGTGTCATTCCATGGTTCTTTGGAATGTTCACAGGTTTTTGGACCAGAATTAGGCCATTCGGCCCATCAAGTCTACTCCACAATCGAATCGTGGCTGATCAAATTCCCTCTCAACACCATCCTCCTGTCTTCTTCCCATAACCCTTGACACTCGTGCCAATCAAGGATCTGTCAAACTCCATGTTCCATCCAGTGGGTCTGGAAATCCTTGTGAGAGTAGTTCACAATTGTTAGTTCAAGACTATCCTTGTTTCTCTTTCCTGTATTACATCAACAGCAGTGTTCTGGTGATGAATGGAATAAAGATGGGGCAGTAGCCCTTGCTGAGGGAAACATTGGCACTGACAGCTTGGTCAGGGATGGCCGCATGTACTAGAATAAAATAAAGATAGACACAAAAATCCTGAGTAACTCAGAGGGACGGGAAGCATCTCTGGGGAGAAGGAATGGGTGACGTTTCGGGTCGAGACCCTTCTTCAGACTGAAATACTTTAATTTGGATTTCCGAGGCAGTGGAGGCAAACAAACCCAGAATGTGGCAGGCTAATGCCACACCGTCAGATTCTGGGACAGTTTCTTCCCAGCTGCTATCTGGCAACTGAATCATCTGAGAGCAACTGAGAGCAGTGCTGAACTACTATCTATCTCTGATGTCCCCCGGACTATCCATGACTGGACTTTGCTGGCTTTACCATGCACAAAACGTTATTCCCCCTATCATTATACACTGTAAATGGATTGACCGTAATCATGTATTGCCTTTCTGTTGATTGGTTATTAAGCAACAAAAAGCTTTTCAAAATGTTGTACAACGCTAGTAAAGCACTTTGGCCAACGAGAGTTGTTTTTTAAATGTGCTATATAAATAAAAGTGACCTGACTTGACGTGACTTTTCACTGTACCTCAGTACAGGTGACGATAAACTAAGCTGAAACTAAAGCTTCACCTCGCTTCCCGCACAAACGAAAGGCTGTTTGAAGTCTTTCCTCAGCACCACTTTCACAGCCACCCTGGTTCACTGGCAATGACGCTCATTGTTCAGCTGGGAACCTGTGGTCTAGGAGTCCAGGAGCAAGATAGATTAAGGCAGGTCGAGAGGATGAGGTACAGTAGGTGCCTGGTAGTGAGTTAGAAGCAGAATAAATGATACCCAAAGTGAATTAACAAACTGTAATTTGATCACTGACAGGATAAGATGACATATAGTGTCGAATGGACCTGCAAGCACTTTGTAAAATGTCAGCCTCCAAAGAGACCACTGTGTAACGTGGCGCAAAAAGGCTGTCTCTCCACGCAGTGCGGCTAATTGGAAAAGGTACCTATCAATTAAGGACTGAAGGCCAAACAGATCCAAAGAAAATATGAGCACCCCAACCCCACCAAGTTAATCGGATTAATTTTAAGGACAATACAACATTGATCGGGCTGGAGCCCCGGGCAGGAGAATGCCAAGCCAAGCAAGGACTTGATTTTTTTTCAAGTAAAATCATTTTTTAAGACGAGGGGCCTTAACTATGGAACATCCATCAAACATCCTGAAGGTGGTTTTGTGTGAAAGAAATTCCTTCACACGAGAACAATATGAACGTGAATCATAATTCCATAGTGAATGGTGGTGGTGAGGAAAAGAGGAAGATGGAAGTGAAAGAATTAGGAAGATCGGGACAGAGGAAAAGGTTTTTAGTTTCTGTGATACAATGTGGAAACAGGTCCCAAGGCCCTCCGAGTTTGTGTCAACCAGCGATCGCCCAACGCACTCACACTATCCTACGCACATGGGACAATTCATAGGAGCTGATTAAGATACAAACCTACATATTTTTGTAATGCGAGGGGAAACCGGAGCACCTGGAGAAAACCACCTGGTCACAGGGAGAACCTACAAACTCCGTACAGTCAAGAGTCTCTTGCCTGAAGCAAGGTCTCTGGTGCTATAAGGACGCAACACTACCTCTGTGCCACCCTGCGTGGAAGATGGCTTGGGCTCAGTGCCGAGCTGCATGACTGAAAACCCTGCCCCAATCAAGTATTTAATTCTGAAATTATCCAAAATAAAGTCCGGTCAAGGAGAGCTTGAGGGACATCAGAGGTAGATAGTAGTTCAGCACTGCTCTCTGGTTGTGGTAGGATGATTCGGTTGCCAGATGGTAGCTGGGAAGAATCAGTCCCTGAATCTGATGGTGTGGCAGTAGACTGCCACATTCTGGGGTTGTTTGCCCCCCCTGCCTCTGGGGCTTTAGGTGCATGGTTGTCATTAGGCCAGTCGGCCCATCAAGAATGCTCAGTCATTCAATCATGGCTGATCTATCTCTCCCTCCTAACCCCCTTCCCCCCATAACCTCTGACCCCATACTAATCAAGAGATGAGGTAGAAGACATCTGAGATATTGCGAGGAGATGAATGGCTTACACCTGCTCCCTTGTGTGAAAGGCTACAGCTAACCCGTGTGTCTCCACCTGAGATAAGTGGCCAAGCAATGTGTTCCTTGGAGTAGGTCGAGGGATAATTATTAACCAGGGCCCTGAGGTCATTCCAAGGTTGAGGAATGGATCGAGCGGTGCTCTCCCCACCTGAAGGGCGACACTGGCTGAGCTGGTAGAGTTGCTGCCTCACAGCGCCAAAGATCTGGGTTCGATCCTGACTTTGGGTGCTGTCTGTGTGGAGTTTGCACGTTCCCGCTGTGCTCTGGTTTCCTCCCACATCCCAAAGATAAGCTGCTTTGGAGATTATTTGACCTCTGTAAACTGCCCCCCGTGTGTAGAGAGTGGATGAGAAAGTTGGATAATGTGGAACCAGTGTGAACGGGTGATGGGTGGCCCGCGTGGACTTGTGTGCCAAAGGTTCTGCTTCCATGCTGTATTTCTAAACTAAAGTGTCTAGGTTTAACATCTCAACCAAAAGGGGTCGCCTTTCGAAGTTAAGCAGTGCTGTTACTTTTATGTCTGCTGTCCCAGTACTCTCTATAATGGAAACACCTGCTATAGAAGGTGAGGGGAGAAAGATCAAGCTGGAAAGGGTACTGAGAAGAATTACGAGGATGTTGCCAGGACTGGAGAGCGTGAGCTATAGGGAGAGGTTGAGTAGGCTGGGACTCTATTCCTTGGAGCGCAGAAAGGTGAGGGGTGATATCATTGTTTAAGAAGGAACTGCAGATGCTGGAAAATCGAAGGTAGACAAAAATGCTGGAGAAACTCAGCGGGTGGAGCAGCATCTGTGGAGCGAAGGAAATAGGCGACGTTTTGGGCTGAAACCCTTCTTCAGACTAATCTCATTGAGGTGTTTAAAGTCATGAGAGGAGTAGATCAGGTAGATGCACAGATGCTCTTGCCCAGAGTAGGTGAGTCTAGGACCTGAGGACAAAGTTTTAAGGTGAAGGGGAAAAGATTTAATTGGAATCTGAGGGGTGACTTTTTCACACAAAGGATGGTGGGTGTATGGAACGAGCTGCCAGAAGAGGTGGTTGAGGCAGGGACTATCCCAACGTTTAAGAAATGGTTAGACAAGAGTATAGATCGGACAAGTTCGGTGGGATATGGACCAAATGTGGGCAGGTGGGACTAGTGTAGCTGGGACATGTTGTGGGCAAGTTGGACCAAATGGGTCTGTTTCCATGCTGTATCACTCCTTAACTCCGCCATTATTTTGTCTGGCCCTTTCCATGCAATTGCATATCTCCATCTGGGGGACGGTGGAGCTGGAATTGTGAGTGCGATTGCAATTGCCCAAATGGCCACCTCTCATCCTGTTATCTGTTTGTACATTTGATGCCTAAAGTTGACATTTCACATCATTGAAATGATTTATTTCTTGCTCCCAGTTTTACTCTAATGGATTAACTTATTATTGATAAGAGGGCAGTCCTTATTCTTTTTCTCCTGTTCCTCCGTTGATCTGCCAAATCCCCCAGGGATAGCACAAAGCAGGTCTGATTTACTGTCCGACAGCATTGCTGTCTACCACCCAGTGCTGTTAGTATCCCACCCTACAGGGCAGGATTAAAGAGACAGACGTCAGTGATGTAGATACGGGCGTTCTCATCATTGAAATGGATTCTTATCGGAAAGGCAAAAAAAAGCAATGCTGGAAATTAATTTAGATCAGAGATACAGCGCGAAAACAGGACCTTTGGCCCACTGGATCCGTGCCGACCGGCAATCCCCACACATTAACACTATCCGACACGAGCTCGGGACAATTTTTACATTTACCGAGCCAATTTACCTACATGCCTGTCCGTCTTTGGAGTGTGGGATGAAACCGAAGATCTCGGAGAAAACCCGCGCGGTCACGGGGAGAACGTACGTACAGACGGCGCCCGTAGTCGGGATGGAACCCGGGTCTCCGGGGCTGTAAGGCAGCAACTCTACCGCTGTGTCATCGTGTCGCCCCTGCACCATCTGTGATCGCAGGGAGAAAGTGCAAACTCCACACGGACAGCGCCGGAGGTCGGGATTGATCTCCGGCATGTTTCTGGAGCTATGAAGCTGCAGCTCTTGGCTATGCCACTGTTCCACACTGTTGGAGCTGCTACCCTACCTCAATGTGTCCCAAAGCACCTTACAGCCAGTGAAGCATTTCTAACATGTAGTCTCCCATCGCAATGGTGAAGTGGTTTAGTTTAGAGATACAGCACACAACGGATCCTTCGGCCCACAGAGTGTGTGCCGACCAGCGATCCCCACACACAAACTTTATCCCACACACTAGGAACAAGTTACAAGTTTTACTGAAGCCAATTAGCCTACAAATGTGTACGTCTTGGGAGTGTGGGAGGAGCATGGAGCACCCGGAGAAAACCTACACAGGTCACGGGGAGAACGTACAAACTCCATATAGACAGCACCCGCAGTCAGGATCGAACCTGGGTATCTGGCGTTGTAAGGCAGCATCTCTACTGCTGCACAACCGAGCCGCCCCGATCAATTTGCCCAGAGCAACTCCCCCAGGTTTCAATGTGTTGGCAAGAACTGCAGATGCTGGTTTAAATCGAGGGTAGACACAAAATGCTGGAGTAACTCAGCAGGACAGGCGGCATCTCTGGAGAGAGGGTATGGGTGACGTTTTGGGTCTGTTGATGCCTAGATTATGTTATAGGGGATAAATATTGGGTAGGACAGCAGGAATAAACCCCTTTCTCTTCCAAAGTTTGCCCTGACAATTTCTGGTGCACAGGATGGTATCAGCCGGCCTTAACTCATTGAGAGGCGACTCCCCTGCTCGTGCTCCACTCCCTTGGCACGGCCAGAGACTGTCAACTCGGATTTTGTACTCCAATCTCTCAAATGGAAGTTGAATGTGCAACCCTTGCAATAATCTTGAAACATTGAAAGAAAGCCAATCACTTAATATTGCATACCTTAAAATAAATTTGCAAGCATGTCTGTCCATTCTCAAGCAATTGAATTTTGCATGATCTGCAAATATTTATTGAAGACAGTTCATGTTTGTAGTTTAATAGGAGCTCCTTGACAGCACTATAATGTAAGTAGTGATTTCTTTTGAGGGATGCATCTCTGACCAAAGATCTCAGGTTGGGCACTAAATGCTGGAGTAACTCAGCAGGACAGTAGTCTGAAGGAGGGTCTCGACCCAAAATTCTCCAGAGACGATGCATGGCCTGGGTTACTCAAACATTTTGTGTCTATCTTCGGTTTAAACCAGCATCTGCAGTTGCTTCCTACACGAAGATCCCAGGTGTTTTATAAAGGACAGAATGGGTTGCCATTTACTTGTGTTGGCTTCAAGACACTTCCCCTTTGCATGCTGTGTCCTTGGCACGAAGCTAGGCGTTTGTGGGTGTTTGTGATGTTCTGAGAACACACAGGAGAATGGGCGGGGAGAGAGTGGGCGGTGGCGTAGCGGTAGTAGCGAACCTGCTACTGCCTAACGGCGCCAGTGACGCAGGTTCGATCCTGACTACGGGGACTTGTGTGTATGGAATTTGTACGTTCTCCCCGTGACCTGCTTGGGTTTTCTCCGAGATCTTCGGTTTCCTCCCACACTCTGAAGACGTTCAGGTTTGTAGGTTAATTGGCTTGGTAAAAATGTACAATTGGCCCTGGTGTGTGGGGTAGTGTTGATGTGTGGGATCGTCGGCTGGTGTGCAGACTCGGTGAGTCTGTTTCCATGCTGTATCTCTAAACTAAGACAGAGACAAAACCTCTGTATCATTACAAAATCGCATTGCAGGATTTTTTTAGCTCGACATGAGATTCGACTTGACACTTAACATATAATCTAAAAGACTGCCCCTCCAACACTGCAACACTCTCTCAGCCCAGTCCGGGAATCTCGGCCTGAATTGCCATCTTTAATCTCCAGAAGGAAATTTGCATCCATAACCTTTCCCGCTCCCACACTGACACTAAGTCAGGATTGTGTCGGTTTGCATACGCTGAGCATTTGACAGCACTGGGCCTCTACTCGCTGGAGTTTAGAAGATTGAGGGGAGACCTCATTGAAACTTACAGAATAATGAAAAGGCATAGATAGGGTGGATGTGGAGAGGATGTTTCCACTGGTGGAACAGTCCAGGACCAGAGGTCATAGCCTCAGAATTAAAGGGCGCTCTTTTGGAAAGGAGGTGAGGAGGAACTTCTTTAGTCAGAGGGTGTGGAACTCATTGCCACAGAGGGCTGCGGAGGCCAGGTCAGTGGATATTATTAAGGCAGAGACAGACAAATTCTTGATTAGAACGGGTGTCAAAGCTTTTGGGGAGAAGGCAGGAAAATAGGATTGGGAGGCAGAGATCAGCCATTACTGAATGGCGGAGTTGGCGCAATGGGCTGAATGGCCTCATTCTACTCCTGTAACTTGTGTAAGCTGCAGTTGACACGACCAACACTGATATCAACAGCAGACAAGAGTGCTGCCTTTTCTATTACAATATTTTGACAGGTGTTGGCGATGATAGCTAGGTTTGAGCAAGGCATTTAGATTTAAATGCACCAAACTGTCATCAACATTGCAAAATATAAAAAGATTGTCACCGTGACTGTCAAACTTACACAAGAATGTTGCAGGGAGCTGGCTGTATTCGAAATAACAAACATGTGTATTTACTTGTGAAACATCACATCAGTTTATGACTGGCATGTATGATAAATGACTGAAGCGTTGTGTAATGAAAACAGCTACCAGACACACTTACTCCCCGAAGCCCATTGACATTGCACGGTTGGAGCGTGGAAGGACCTGATGTTATTAAACAGAAGGTGTTGTGTGGAATGCAAACGACAATAGTTGGGACATTGGCTGCGCCTGAGGATGTTTGGGCCAGGAGTCCCGTGTGACTGACAAATAACGTCGACAGGAGGTTTTTGTTTGGTTTGGAGATACAGCGTGGAAACAGGCCCTTTGGCCCACCGCGTCCGTGACGACCAGCGATCCCTGCATACTTACACGATCCTATGTTACCCAAGTGCTCTGCCTGTTGAAGCAGCCACAGTTTGAGACTTTGTTCCAGCGACTGTAAGTGGAGGGACAGTCAATGGAGTGGTTTTCAATTCTCCAGGGATGTAGCCAGCAAGTGAGGGGGCATGGAGTAGATCAGAGTAGCTTGGTCTTCAACTGGTGCCTGTGGGTGCGATGAATGGCTCAGATGCAGCGCATTCATCATCATCATCAGCGGTCACTCGAAACGAGTATGACTGTCCTCTCATGGAGGACGCCTGTGCGTGACTTTGTTTAACGTGGGGAGACTGGTGCGCAGACAGCCGCCACACGGTCCTTGACAGATCTGCGTCAGGATCCAGTGGCATGGAGTCCAAGACGACCGGGGACCCTTTTCTGCTGCAGCCTTCATCCACCTTCCCAGTCGTTGTGACGCTCCACTAAGGTCAGCCATCATCCACCACCAGTTCCACTGTTGAGGGATTTTGTTGGATTGTTCTTTGTCAGAGACCTCCCCCTTGACCTTACCGCCATGGGTGACCTAACCAGGAGCATAGCTCCAGACGCCATCGTTCTCAGGACCACACAAGCTTCTCCACCACGACAAGGTGACAATCCACGGAGAAGAGATGCAATAGTGCAGAGATGTTTTGACCCAATTATCTTGAATTGCAATCATTGTTATCATTCGTGTGAGCCAACTTGCATAAGAAGCTCCAGAGTTGAAGAAGGGGTCTCGACCCGAAACGTCGCCAATTCCTTCTCTCCACAGATGCTGCTCACCTGCTGAGTTTCTCCGGCATTTTGTGTCCACCTTCGATTTTACCGGCATCTAAAAGTTCTTTCTTTAACAAGCTCCAGAGTGAAGCAGCTTTGATTGGGGACCCTTGCGGTGGGAATTTGAATAAACAGGAGATCTATTTATAACTCATTCAGGGGATAAAGCCTGAGTGGAGGAGTGTTAATTGTGGAACGTTGGAGTGGGAATTAGAATAAACAGACTTGTATTGTAACTCACTCATGGGATAAGGCGCCATTGACGAGGTCAGCATTTACTGGCCAACCTAATAGCCCCTAAATATATACCTTTTCATTCTCACCTAATGGCAGTCCCTACAAAGAGTCTCTGATACCTAGCTACACTAGTCCCACCTGCCTGTGTTCCGTCTATTTCCCTCCAAGCTTGTCTTATCCATGTACCCATCTAACTGTTTCTTAAATGTTAGGATAGCCCCAGCCTCGACTATCTCCCCAAACAGCTTGTTCCATACACCCACCACCCTTTGTGTGAAAAAGTTACCCCTCAGATTCCTATTAAATATTTTCCCCTTTACCTTAAACCTATGTCCTCTGGTCCTCCATTCACCTACTCTGGGCAAGAGACTCTGTGCATCTACCTGATCCATTCCTCTCATAATTGTATGCACAATCTATCTTCGGCTGACATGGTGAGGATCCACACCAGGTTTTCCTACTTACCATTTCACCTGCAAAGTATTTGAGTAAAACTGGAATGGGAGTTAATGGAAAAGGAGCAGATCCTACTGTAGTCAGGGTCTGACTTTGGGGCATTGACTATAATAAACTTTATAACTGAAAAGATAAGGCCATAAAAAAATCAGCATTTGACTTCTTGACATGCCTCCAGAGTTTAAAGAGAAGAATTGCACTTCATTTCCTAGCAATGAAGTTTAAAGGAAGTATGGGAATTAATTTAATATTCTGCATGATCAAGCTATTTCATTTAAATACTGACTCTCCGGAGAATTACATAAAAATACACTGAACTTAATTACAGCTCCATGCAAGCATTTATTTTAGTTGCTGCTTTATTAGTAGTCAGGATTGAATGCACTAATCTTGCCGAGAATTTTCTGAATGCTAATCATGGCGAGATCAATCTAACACTTCCTGGTCTCAGTGGGACTATAGTCAGCATATTGCAGTTTGTAATCAACATAGAAAATAGGGGCAGGAGTAGGCCATTCGGTCCTTCGAGCCAGCACCACCATTCAATATGATTGTGGCTGATCAACCAAAATCAGTACCCTGTTCCTGCTTCTTCCCCATATCCCTTGATTCCGTTAACCCCAAGAGCTAAATCTAACTCTCTCTTGAATACATGGAGTAGGAACCCCGTGTACATGTTTCAAGCTTCCACCCAAGTGTAGGGAGGGAGTTCCTGAATGAACTCTACGTTCCAGAGAGTCAGTGACACTGTTGTCAGTCCTTGCCCTCCTGGCTGGAGAGGGGAAATAGTTGCAGTCATATTCAGAGTGAATGCAGTATGGTGTGCGACTGTGCATGGGGCCCCTTTGGATTTGGGTAAGATCCTATATGGACATTCAGCCCAACCAGTCCATGCTAGTGTGTGGGAAGGAACCGCAGATGCTGGTTTAAACCAAAGATCGACAAAATGCTGGAGTAACTCAGCGGGACAGGTGGCATCTCTGGAGAGACCATGCTAGTAATTTCCTCCACTCAAAATCTTCCCATTTCCACTCTTCCCACTCTTCCCATTTCACCATGCTACATCTACCCGTGTCCTCTCCACCCCTCCTCGTATACTCATGCCCTTTGTTGAAGGTCTTCCCGCGCACTGCAGTAATACAGACCACACACCGTAGTATCACGGAACAAACTTCTTTATCCATCTTGATGCCTTGGTGATTACCTTCCTCCCAAGAGCAAACAATTGGTTCTGCAATGGGGGAAGATCAGTGGGCATGAAGCAAAGTCATCTGTGAAACTCCCCTTTCCAGCATGTTGGGGTTGGACGCAGGGATCTGCTTGAATGTAACTTGGGCTGTGGCAGTGAGCAGAAGATGCCGCTCTTGGCAAATGCATCATTGAATTATCCCCTGGTTCAGCAGATTGACTGTTCTGTTGCTTTTCAATATGTAGGCACGTGTTCAGAGTCATACAACAGGGAATCAGGCCCCAAGGGTCTGACAGATCCATACCGACCAAGATGCCTCATCTAAGCTCGTCCCATTTGTCTGCGTTTGGTCCGTAACCTTCCAAACCGTTGACTGTCCATGTCATAGAACATTGAATTTTCTCCATTCTGTTAACCCTTGCTGTCTCCTCCCCTTCCCACCTCTCCCTCAGCCCTCGGGCCCGGGCATTCCCTCTCTCTCTATCTCTCTCCCCCACCCCAGTCGCACTAGCTTCTCATTTTCACACCACAAACAGCTTACAATGGCTTGTTCCCTTTATCATCGATACTTTTTGGCATATCTTTAATTCATTGTTCTTTATCTCTCCACATCACCGTCTATATCTCTCGTTTCCCTGATCCCTGACCAGTCTGAAGAAGGGTCTCGACCCGAAACGTCGCCTATCTCCTTCGCTCCTTAGATGCTGCTGCACCCGCTGAGTTTCTCCAGCCTTTTGTGTACCCATGTCATTTAAATGTTGGCATTCATAGCAAAAGGATTTGAGTACAAGAGTAGGGAGGTTCTACTGCAGTTGTACAGGGTCTTGGTGAGGCCCCACCTGGAGTATTGGGTACAGTTTTTGTCTCCTAATCTAAGGAAAGACATTCTTGCCATAGAGGGAGTACAGAGAAGGTTCACCAGACTGATTCCTGGGATGGCAGGACTTCCATATGCAGAAAGACTGGATAGACTTGGCTTGTACTCACTGGAATTTAGAAGATTGAGGGGGGATCTTATAGAGACTTACAGAATTCTTAAGGCTAGATGCAGGAAGATTGTTCCCAATATTGGGGAACAAGGGGTCACAGTTTAAGGATAAGGGGGAAGTCTTTTAGGACCGAGATGAGAAAATAATTTTTCACACAGGGAGTGGTGAATCTGTGGAATTCTCTGCCACAGAAGGTAGTTGAGGCCAGTTCATTGGCTATACTTAAGAGGGAGTTAGATGTGGCCCTTGTGGCTAAAGGGATCAGGGGGTATGGAGAGAAGGCAGGTACAGGATATTGAATTGGATGATTAGCCATGATCATATTGAATGGCGGTGCAGGCTCGAAGGGCCGAATGGCCTGCTCCTGCACCTATTTTCTATGTTTCTATGCTGTATTTGCGTGAATATGTACATCCGTGTGTACTTGGGGCATATATATGACAAGTGCCAGGAATTGTCTGTGTGTGTTGGAGGCCAGAGAAAGTTGGCATTGATTTTGATGTCACTTTATCCATTTGAACACTGTATCACGTTGGGGGGGAAATCGACCCGGTTTGAACAGTTTGGTGTCTGTCACGATGCAGAACGTTGAAATCCTCCAGGCTAAATGTTGCCTTGATTGGAAACTTCATTTTGTTGGACGTGCTTGAAATGATTCTCCATATTTTTTGCATTTTATGCACCTCGAAGTAGAAAATAATATTTGATCTTGTATTATTGCAGGCAACTAGCAGCAACGTCTACAAAGTAATGACGAGGACTAAACGGTTAGTTGGAAGGATAATGGAATTGCTATCTTGAACAGATCAATGTTTGTTTGGCCATACAGAAACCCTGCTGCCATAGATATTGACATGGTTCTAATAGTTAAATCTTTATTCCAATCCTCAGACAGACTGGTGACATACATATACTCGCAAGCACACAGACACAACATGCACTGCATTTTGTGCCCATCACGTGTAAAGTCAAAATGTGTCGGGAGGAACTGCAGAGGCTGGTTTAATGCCAAGGTTTATTGAAACATATAAGATTGTTAAGGGTTTGGACACACTAGAGGCAGGAAATATGTTCCCGATGTTGGGGGAGGGATCCAGAACCATGGGCCACAGATTAAGAATAAGGGGCAAGCCATTTAGAACGGAGACGAGGAAACACCTTTTTCACACAGAGAGTTGTGAGTCTGTGGAATTCTCTGCCTCGGAGGGCGGTGGAGGCCGGTTCTCTGGATACTTTCAAGCGAGAGCTAGATAGTGCGCTTAAAGATAGCGGAGTCAGGGGATATGGGGAGAAGGCAGGAATATACTGATTGGGGATGATCAGCCGTGATCACATTGAATGGCAGTGCTGGCCTACTCCTGCACCTATTGTCTATTGTCCATAAAAGGCTGGAGTAACTCAGCAGATTAGGCAGCATCTCTGGAGAAAACGAACAGGTGACATTTTGGGTGAAGCCCCTTCTCCAGACTGAGGGTAAGGGGAATGGGAGACATAGATGGTACTTGGGGTAAACAAATGGAAGATCTGCAAAAAGCAACGATAAGTGAGGAAATGCGTCTGTTGTGCTTGGATATATGCTGGCTGATTATGTCACAAGACCTGGTGGTGAATCTGTGGAATTCTTTGCCACAGGAGGCTGTGGAGGCCAAGTCAATGGATATTGTTAAGGCAGAGATAGATAGATTCTTGATTAGTACAGGTGTTAGTGGTTAAAGTGAGACGGCAGGGGAATGCGGTTAGGAGGGAGAGATAGATCAGCCATGATTGAATGGCGGAGTTGACAATGGGCCTAATTCTGCTCCTATCACATAACCTTATGACCTCCAACTACCCTCTTCCAAACTCCCCTCACTGATTGCCCAACATGTCCATCCTACAGAATCTCATTCACCCAGAGCCGTTGTCCATTTATGTTGTCCCTGAGTGTTCTTGAACTTTAATTATGTTGCTATGTTTTCCTAGCCTTGGATATGTTCATCCTTAGGGCTCAAGCAGACATAATTCAGGGCAGCATATTTCGGGGTATTTTCTCCCAGGTTTGAGCAGAGGTAAGACCACCCTTTATCGTCTGAGCTCGCTGATCTAAACAATGCCCATCTTTTAAAATTCTCACTCGTGATTTCAAATGTTCTCGCCCTCTCCCTCGCACGGACTTGTTCCTTCCCTCAAGCTGCAGTCACCTTCAGACATACTTGCCTCAAAGTATTGGGAGGCACAGTGGTAGAGTTATTGCCTTACAGTGCCAGATACCCGGGTTCAATCCTGACCACGGGTGTTATCCGTACAGAGTTTGTACGTTCTCCCCGTGACTGCGTGGTTTTACTCCGGGCGCTCCGGTTTCCTCCCACCCTCTTAATATCTATTACAAATCTCAGATTGTGTAAAGAGACAAATAAATACATGATGGGTCTTTATCCCAAAGATTATGGAGGTCACTGTACCTCTTCTTCCCAGCATTTGATCATTTGCCCTGGCATCGCCTTGTAGCACACTGCCAAATTTTGCTTGATAATTCTCCTGTGAAGTGCCTTGGGCTGTTTTGCTATGTTAAGGGAACTATATCAATACAAGGTTTTGTTCTTGGCATAAGACCACACACACTTGTGGGGAATTACACGCACAGACTTGCCCCAGGTTTCTGCGGCACTGCACTTGTTACGAAGTAGTGCTTTCAGTCTGCCCCTTGTGTTCAAAGGGATTGTTTCCTCTCCAAAGATTCAGTCATGAACCTGATGGTCCGCAGAGATTAGAGATGCCATGCGGCCATGAATCAGCTGGGAAAATACATAGGGATAGTGGAAAGAATGCATCTGTAGCTTTGAAGATCGACACAAAAAAACTGGAGTAAATCAGCGCGCCAGACAGGATCTCTGGAGAAAAGGAATAGGTGACCTTTTGGATCGAGACCCTTCTTCAGACTGAGAGTCAGGGGGAAGGGAAACGAGAGATATAGATGGTGGTGAGAGAGAGATATAGAACAAATGAATGGAAGGTATGCAATGATGATAATGGAAATTGGCCACTGTTAGCAGTGGGCGAGGAGAAAACAAATTACTGACAATGAGATCCAACAAGATGACTTTGAAGTTAGAACAACGACTGATGGGGGAGGGACTGAGGGAGAGGGAATGCAAGGGTTACTTGACTTTGGAGAGATCAATATTCACACCATTGGGTTGTATGCTGCCCAAGTGAAATACGAAGAGTTTGATTTAAGAGGGTGGCTCGGTGGCACAGCGGTAGAGTTGCTGCCTCACAGCACCAGTGACCCGGGTTCAATCCTGAGTATCGGTACTTTTTTGTATGGAATTTGTGCGTTCTCCCCATGACCTGCGTAGGTTTTCTCCAGGATCTCCGGCTTTCTCCCTCCCTCCAAAGATGTCAAGGTTTGTCGGTTGGCTTGGTTTAATCGTAAATTGTCCCTTGTGTGTGTAGGATAGTATTAGTGTGCAGGGATCGCTAGTCAGCATGGACTTGGTGGGTTGAAGGGTCTGTTTCCATGCTGTATCTCTAAAATTGTACAGGCCCGAGTGAGGCCACACCTGGTGTATTGTGTGCAGTTTTGGTCTCCAAATTTGAAGAACGACATTCTTGCTATTGAGGGAGTGCAGCCTAAGCTCATGAGGTTAATTCCTGGGATGGCAGGACTGTCATATATTAAAAGAATGGAGCGACTGGGTTTGTATACACTGGAATATAGAAGGATGAGAGGGGATCTTATTGAAACATATAAGATTATTAAAGGATTGGACAAGCTGGAGGCAGGAAAAATGTTCCCGGTTGGGGGAGTCCAGAACCAGGAGCCACAGTTTAAGATTAATGGGTAGACCATTTAGAACGGAGATGAGGAAAGCCTTTTTTCTCCCAGAGAGTTGTGAATCTGTGGAATTCTCTGCCTCAGAAAATAGTGGAGACCAATTCTCAGGATGCTTTCAAGAGAGAGTTAGATAGAGTTCTTGAAGATAGCGGACTCGAGGGATATGGAGAGAAGGCAGGAACGAGGTACTAATTGTGGATGATCAGCCATGATCACAGTCAATGGCAGTGCTGGCTCGAAGGGCCGAATGGCCTACTCCTGCACCTATTGTCTATTGTCTAAAATAAAATAAGATATCTAGGGTTAGTAATAAAAATTGGAAATGAATACTGGAGGCATGGACAGCAGAGATGGGGCAGAGCAATGTTTTACCATCGTTACAGGAAACAAATGGCATTTAAGAGGCTTTTAGATGGACAGGGCACACGGATATGCAAGGAATGGATCGCGTGCCGGCAGATGAGATTACTCGACCTTGACATAATTGTGGGCCTGTTCCTGCCTGCAAAAGGCAAAGCATAATCCGCAGTAAACATGTGGCTTGTGAAGAATAATTCCAGCCCACACCCACTCGCCCCACCAGGACTGTGAACAAAGGCATTTGATGTTTGGTGCCTTTACCTCTGACAAACATGGCAATTAAGCACGGCTTGAGTGAATCTGA
Organism: Okamejei kenojei; assembly: GCA_035221665.1. Lineage (NCBI taxonomy): Eukaryota > Metazoa > Chordata > Chondrichthyes > Rajiformes > Rajidae > Okamejei > Okamejei kenojei. The sequence continues at coordinate 21,315,348 of CM069165.1, forward strand.
ATGTTTGAATCCAATAAAGTGTTATTTAAACCCACCGTGCAACAGGCCTGGTTTTCTAACTTGCCTGTGCTCGGTTCACAGCTTCAGTCCCTCCAGGCAACAACTTTGCAAGAAAACATACGGACTAAAGTCTATACACGGCCTAACCAGACGGAGCAAGATGAGGAAGGCTGCTCAGCCCTTTGAACCTGTTGCTTCAGTCAGAGTGGGGTGATCTGTAAATTCTGGTTGCTTCCAAGGTGGACAAAAACGCTGGAGAAACAGCGGGTGAGGCAGCATCTATGGAGCGAAGGAAATAGGCAACGTTTCGGACTGAAACCTTTCTTCCATTCCCTTGCCCAAGTTGAAAGTGATAGTCATACAACACAGGCCCTTCGGCCCTACTCTCCCATGCTGACTGAAATGCCCCGTCTCATGTTTGGCCCATATCCCTCTAAACCGTTCCCGTCTGCACCCGTCCAAATGTCTTGACGATATTCTTGTAATCTCCAAGCTTCTGGTCGCCACAGGTCACAAACAATTATTATTAGAGAGATTTCCAGGTTTCTATTGCTTTTTGGAAAGGACTTCTGGACAATAACTGAAGATATAATTAAAACATTATATAAAATGCAAAAATAAGTGTGGTATGCTGCATGACTATGGCTGGAGGAGATAATGGAAGAACTGTACTTGCCCTCTGCATTGGAGTTGCACTTAACAATGTACAACTGCATCTGCTTGAAGCATGAAATGGGCACTCATCTTAAACTCCCTGTACCGAAACGCAGTTGTCCGAGCTGTTTTAATTATTAAAACAAGTTGTGTCTTTGTGAGGAGTTGGATCCAACAATGGATTCTTAAACATACACCTTTGAGCACTATGCACGGTGGTGAAGTGGTGGAGTTGCTGCCTTTCAGCGCCAGAGACCCTGTTTTCGATCCTGACTACCAGTGCTTGTCTGTATGGAGTTTGAACGTTCTCCCCGTGACCTGCGTGGGTTTTCTCTGGGATCTCCAGTTTCCTCCCACACTTCACAGACGTGCGGGTTTGTGGGTTAATTAGCTTTGGTAAATTCACTATTGGCAGATGTTTAGCTACCATGGCCCCAAACTTTGGAAAAGCTTCCTTTAAACCTCTGCCTAACCTCCTCATTAGAATCTACCTCTTCTTCCCAGCATTTGATCATCTGCCCTGGCATCGCCTTGTCGCACGCTGCCAATTTTTGCTTGATAATTCTCCTGTGAAGTGCCTTGGGCTGTTTTGCTATGTTAAGGGAACTACATCAATACAAGGTGTTGTTCTTGGCATAAGACCACACACACTTGTGGGGATTGCACGCACAGACTTGCCCCAGGTTTCTGCGGCACTGCACTTGTTAGTAAGTTGTGCATTGAGTCTTCCCCTTGTGTTCAAGGGGATTGTTTCCTCTCCAAAGATTCAGTCATGTCCCTGATGGTCCGCAGAGATTAGAGATGCCAGGCGTCCATGAATCAGCTGGGATAATACATAGGGATAGTGGAAAGAATGCATCTTTAGCCTCGAAGATCGACACAAAAAAGCTTGAGTATCTCAGCGGGTCGGACAGCATCTGTGGAAAAAAAACAATAGGTGAGGTTTTGGGTCGAAACCCTTCTTCAGACTGAGAGTCAGGGGAAAGGGAAACGAGAGATACAGATGGTGATGTAGAGAGATATAGAACAAATGAATGGAAGGTATGCAAAAAAAAAGTGACAATGATAAAGGAAATTGGCCGTAGGTAGACAATGCTGGGGAAACTCAGCGGGTGAGGCAGCATCTAAGGAGTGAAGGAATAGGCAACGTTTCGGGTCAAGACCCTTCTTCAGCTCCATAGATGCTGCCTCACCCGCTGAGTATCTCCAGCATTTTTGTCTACCTTCAATTTTTCCAGCATCTGCAGTTCCTTCTTAAACAAGGAAATAGGCCATTGTTAGCTGTGGGCGAGGAGAAAATGAGTTACAGACAAATACAGATAATTGTAAATTGCCCCTAGTGTGTGTAGGATAGTATTAGTGTGCGGGCATCACTGGTCAGAGTGGACTTGGTGGGTTGAGGGGTCTGTTTCCGCGCTGTATTTGTAAAATAACATAAAATAAAATATCTAGGGTTATTAATAAAAATTGGAAATGAATACTGGAAGCAAGGCTAGGAGAGATGGGGGCAAAGCAATGTTTATAGGGCCGGTCCCACTGTACGAGTTAATTCAAGAGCTCTCCCGAGTTTGAAAAAAAGATCAAACTCGTGGTAAGTACGTAGAATGTACGTAGCGGGTACGTCGGAGCTCGTGGATGTCTCGTAACGCTAACGGCAGGTACTCGGGGAAACGCGGTAGATTGTGAAGTTTTTTCAGCAGTGTGAAAAATGTCCACGAGAGCCCCGAGTACCTACGAGGAGCCATTACCGTAATTCTCCAAGTTCGAATCGGGGAAACTCGGGAGAACTCTTGAATTACCTCGAACAGTAAGGACAGGCCCTTTACCATCTTTACAGGAAATAAACGGCATTTAAGAGGCCTTTTGATCGGCACATGGATATGCAAGGAATGGATTGCGTGCAGGCAGATGAGATTACTCTGCCTTGACATCATTTTCACCGCAGACATTGTGGGCCTGTTCCAGTGCTGTACTGTTCTACGTTCTGCAACAAACCATCCCTGGATCTAAACAACATTGTTTCGGAGAGCTGCCTGCAAAAGGCAAAGCATAATCCGCAGTAAACATGTGGCCTGTGAAGGAATAATTCCAGCCCACACCCACTCGCCCCACCAGGACTGTGAACAAAGGCATTTGATGTTTGGTGCCTTTACCTCTGACAAACACGGCAATTAAGCAAGGCTTGCGTGAATCTGAATGTTTGAGTCCAATAAAGTGTTATTTAACCCACCGTGCAACAGGCCCAGGGTGGTTTTCTAACATGCCGGTGCTCTGTTCAAAGCTTCAGTCTCTCCAGGCAACAACTTTGCAAGAAAACATACGGACTAAAGTCTATACACGGCCTAATCGGACGGAGCAAGATGTGGAAGACTGTTCAGCCCTTTGAACCTGTTGCTTGTGGGGGGGTGATATGGAAATTCCATTCCCTTGTCCAAGTTGTAAGTCATTGTCATACAACACAGGCCCTTAGTCATTGTCATACAACACAGGCCCTACTCTTCCATGCTGACTGTAATGCCCCGTCTCACGTTTGGCCCATATCCCTCTAAACCTTTACCCTTACTCTATGTACCCGTCCAAATATCTTGACGATATTATTGTAATCTCCAAGCTTCTGGTCGCCACAGGTCACAAACAATTATTTTTAGAGTGTTTTCCAGGTTTCTATTGCTTTTAGGAAACTAATTCTGGACAATGACTGAACATATAATTAAAAAATTATATATATAATCTAAAAATACGTTTGGTACACTGCACGGCGGCACAGCGATAGAGTTGCTGCCTTCCAGCTCTTACAGCGCCAGAGACCCGGGTTCGATCCTGACTACGGGTGCTGTCTGTACGGAGTTTGTAGGTTCACCCCGTGACCTGCGTGGGTTTTCTCTGGGATCTCCGGTTTCCTGCCACACTTCAAAGATGTACAGGTTTGTAGGTTAATTGGCTAGGTTTAAAATGTTTTTAATAATTGCTCCTCGTATGGGATCGTGTTACTGTGTGGGGATCGCTGGTCAGTGAGGATTCGGTGGGCCAAACAGCCTCATTTTGGCGCTGTATCTCTAAACCTAACTGAAAAAAAAAAGCCTCGGTGAGAGACCTAACTGGTCCCCTCCCAAGTAGGTGTTGCTTGAGTCTTATCTCAAGTCATCTCTGTGGAATGTGATGAATCCAGCTGATCTTGCCTTCATGATTTCAAAGTGTGAGCCTGTGTTGATTCTGGGGGCAGATATGACACATTCTCACAGCCACAGATGGAACATGCCTCTTACAACCAGTACAGCATTCAGTAATTGTGGAACGCTTGTTTGGGCCCCAGGTGAAGGTAGATATCGTTGAAAATTGATTTCAATCTCGCTCAATACCTTTTTTCGATGCATTTTTGAGCCTGCTACTGAAATTGTTTTGCATTTGAGATATTCATTGGCACTCTGCCAACTCTGCGCACTGCAGTAAGTGCACGGAGCTCAAAAAGGTGGCGGAAACTAGAGCAGGGGCGATCCTTTGAATGTGGCAGCTGGCGGGGACAAGGGGAACTCTATCCCATTCAGGCAGGGAGGAGAGGGGAAGAGTAGAAGATGCAATCATGAGCCTTGCCTTGCCAAACAAGATTAAGGACAAAGAGAAAGATTAGAGAGGCTCCTTGCTCACAACCAGCCTCCACATTCAACGGGAGCTGATCCACTGAATATCTGCAGTGTTTTCTGTTTTTTTTTTTTTTGCAGTGTCAATAGTTAAGTTTAGTGCGAGGTTTCAAGGTCAGTTTATTGTCACAAGTACCAATTAAGGTACAGTGAAATTTTGAGCTACCTTACAGCCATACTAAGTGAAAAGCAACAAGACACACAGACACATAAAAGTTAACATAAGCATCCATCGCAGGGGAAAGAACAAACTAGATCTGGTGTACACCAACATTAAAGATGCAGATAAAGCAGCCCCCCTCCCCCATATCGGCAACTCTGACCACCCAGCGGTTATGCTCACACCTGCATACAGACCCAGGGTGAAACAGGACAGGCCAACGGTCAAATAAGTCAGGACATGGCCACAGGGAGCTACCGAGGCACTGCAGGACTGTTTCGTAACCACACAGTGGGCCATCTTCAGAGAGGCAGCAACAGATGACAGTGGCATCAACCTCCAAGAATACACAGAATCCGTCATCGGATACATCAATAAATGCATCGAGGATGTAACGGTGGTAAAAACCGTCAGAAACCCTGGCTAACTGGGGATGTGAGTTCCCTACTGAGAATCCGGAATGCTGCATTTAAATCTGGAGACAACGCTGCGTACAAACTGGCAAGGAGTAACCTATCCCGGGGGATCAGGGAAGCGAAGAGGCTGTATGGACAAAAACTTAATAGTCACTTCACAAATGACAAAGACACACGTCGCTTGTGGCAGGGATTTCATACCATCACTGACTACAAGCCCCCCCCACTGCGGATATGCCAAAACGACCCCTCTCTACCAGATGAACTGAACGAGTTCTACGCACGGTTTGAGGTTAAAAACAGCACCCAGGCATGTGCACTACTGCCATCTCCCAGTGACCAGTCGCTCAGGCTGTCCACAGCCGGAGTTAAAAAGGCCTTTGCCAGCATCAACCCACGCAAAGCCACAGGGCCGGACAACATTCCTGGGTGCGTGCTAAGAGACTGCGCCGAGCAACTGAAAGATGTCTTCACAGACATTTTTAACACCTCGCTCAGCCAGGCAGTAGTGCCCAACTGTCTTAAGAGTGCCACCATCGTTCCTGTCCCGAAGAAACCAAACCCAGCCTGCCATAATGACTTTCGACCAGTGGCTCTAACACCCATAGTAATGAAGTGTTTTGAGCGACTGGTTATGCAGCATAACAAAAATAGCCTACCTGCCGACCTAGACCCACTGCAGTTCGCCTACAGTCAACCGATCCACAGACGATGCAGTCTCAACAACACTGAACCTCGTACTGCCACACCTTGATTGGAAAAATACTTATGCCAGGATCCTCTTCATAGACTTCAGCTCTGCTTTTAACATAATTATTCCGCAGCAGCTGGTGGAGAAGTTGGAGTTATTGGGGGTTGATGCTGGCACATGTAACTGGGTCCTGAACTTTCTATCACAACGGCAGCAGACAGTCAGGGTGGGCAGTAGGACATCAAAAACCATAGCTGTGAACACTGGCTCGCCACAAGGCTGTGTCCTAAGCCCCCTGCTGTTTAGTCTGCTTACACACGACTGTACTGCTAGACTCAACAACAACTTCATCAACAAGTTCGCTGACGACACAACAGTGGTGGGTCTCATCAGTGACAATGATGAGTCGGCGTACAGGATGGAGGTGGAGCTGCTCACAGGATGGTGCAAATCCCACAACCTCATTCTCAACGTGGGGAAAAACGAAGGAGATGGTGGTTGACTTCAGGAGGGCGGGAAAACAAGCGCCACACACCTCTGCACATCGATGGAGCTGATGTGGAAAGGGTCAGCAGTGTGAAGTTCCTAGGACTCCACCTGTCAGATGACCTGACGTCCACAACTAACACCACAGCACTGGTCAAGAGAGCCCAGCAGCGACTACACCCTCTCCGTAGACTACGGAAAGCAGGTCTCCCCACTGCACACCTACGAACTTTTTATAGGGGGACAATCGAGAGCACATTAACCTACGGCATCACTTCCTGGTTCGGGAGCTGCAAGGCGTACGAACGGCACCAACTGGACAGGATTGTGAAGACCGCCAGCAGATTATTGGCGCTCCACTCCCTTTCCTGCTGGACATATACAGGAAGAGATGTATCAGCAGAGCCATCTCCATCAAAGACCCCTACCACCCATCGCATCACATATTCTCCATCCTGCCATCTGGGAAGAGGTACAGGAGCATCAGCTGCAAAACCAGCAGGATGCTCCTCAGCTTCTTCCCGCAGGCTACAAGACTGATAAACGGACTTTGCCCCCTGCCAAAGTATCGCGCACCAAACACCAACCTGGACACACTGAAGCAGAGCCATTGTCGTGCCGCTGCCGATTGGAACTCATGATATATGTTTTTTATTTTTATTTCTATTTATTTTTTACCGCACACTGAATGGACACTGGTTGAGCAACGTTTTTTCGTTTCCTCTGGGTATGCAAGTACTCAGGAAACATGATAATAAAGATATACAATACAATCCAGTGGATTCCACATTCCTCACTGCGATGGAAGGCAATAAAGTTCAATCCTCCTCCTCTTTGTTCTCCCGCGGTCGGGGCGATCAAAGCCCCCACATCTGCCGATCCAACCCCCCTCGGGGTGACCGAAACTCCCGCGTCCGAGCGGTTAAAACTCCCTCCGCGGCATTGAGCTCCCGAGTCGGCCTCTTCTCACCAGAGACCGCGGGCTTCACGATGTAAAGGTCCACACATGGTTGGAGTTGAGATTTGGCACGGAAACAGGCCCTTCGTGCCACTGAGTCCTCGCTGACCAGCGATCCCACACACTAACACTATCCTACACACACTGGGGACAATTTACATTCACACCAAGCCAATTCACCCACAAACCTGGTCGTCTTTTGGAGTGTGGGAGGAAACCGAATATCTCGGAGAAAGCCCACGCGGTCACGGGGAGAACGTACAAGACATGCGCCTGAAGTCGGGATCGAACCCGGGTCTCCGGCGCTGCAAGGGCTATACGGCAGCGACTATACCGCTGCGCCACCATGCCACCCCTGTCTTGTACTTAATGACGAGCAGAATTTCTAGTATGAAGCTAAAAATCCAAAGGGACCCATCTCATTGCAGCCTGTTCTGAGATCGCTCAATGCCACTTGGTATTGTCCCTTTTCTCCCGCTGTTTCAGTGCCGAAGAGCTTCACAAATCCCCTTGTACACAACCTCTCGCTGAGATTCAATGTCTCCACCTTTGGACGGTTCAGTGGTGTGCTCTCGTCAGATGTGCAAACGAACAGTGAAATTCTCTACCAAACAGTCCAGTCGGAGTCCAGTCCCCGATTAGCAAAGTGCACAGAAATAGCCCACTGGACGGCGCGCAAGGGGCGCCCTGTTTTGGAGCCATTTTCCAAGTCTAGTCCACGCTCTGGTTGTTATGAGTGGTGCCCGATCCAGGCGAGCCCCAGGCTATAGCAGGCCTCCAGCCCTCACCTTCCTTAAGGGCCTGTCCCACCTTCACAACCTAATTCATGACCTTTTTTTTACTTGTAGACATTTTTCATCATGCTAGAATATAACGCCCCGACCTACTTGATGCCACGCGTACCTACGACTAGCATCACGGCCTGCTACGACCTACCTACAACCTCGTAACGACCATGCTGCGAGTATGAGTCGAGGGCAAACTCGGCAGAGGTCGTGAATTAGGTCGTGAAAGTGGGACAGGTCCTTTAGACGTGTGGATCGACCTGCAAACTGTTGTCGCTCTCCTCGCCCGTCCACCTTTGTGCCATTGGGGGGCCTCCGCAACGCAGTAGGCCAGACCCTGGTCCCTCTGTCCCCTCCTTGCTTGTCATCCGTCACGTACATCATCATCCCTGGCTCCATCCTCCCCAGTCCCTGCTCTTCAGGGAAGAGTTGTTTAAAATTGTGAGTGGGTGGAACAATACAGATATTTTCCAGCTCACTAATACTGGGGTTAATTAAGATTGGAACCACCTGCTCATGTGGAACGTTGACACGGGCACAGACTCAAGCTGAATGGCCCCCAGTAATCTCCAGCCATTTCTTAATTGACTGGCTGAACAACCAGATAAGATTGTAACGTCGCAAATATCCGGATAGCAGTGACAAGAACATTGCTCAGAGAAAGATTAACCTTTCCAATTCAGTCACATCCAATAATCTGAAAGACTTTAAATTTAATTTCAGATGAAGCAATCTCCTAGCTTCCACGTGCAGTGTTTGTATGTAGCAAATAGCGATGACAACTGCACTCTCTGATGGAAAGCAAACTGCATTAAACGTGGTGAAGTTGGTTGATGGTCTATCAAGAATAAAGATTTGCCAGTCATTTTAGTTCACTGCAACCACTTCCATTTATACAGCGCCTTTTAAATCTCATAAGCTTGCCTTCATCAGTCAGTGTGCAGTTGTCACGAGTTGAGACATCATGTTACATTGGCCACTTTCAGACTTCTGCACACAGTTCCAGATGCCCTGCTGCCAGAAGATTATCATTGAACGGTAAAGGGTTCAAAGATGGTTTATGAGAATGTTACTGGGTCCGATGGCTTGATCCATGAGAAGAGGCTGGGTCTTTTTTCCCCTTGAGTGTAAGAGGCTGTGGAGAGAACTTAAATAAGTTTATAATGCCATGAGGAGCCACACTGTCTGTCCCCAGGATGCGTGAGACTAATGGGCCTGTCCCACTTAGGTGACTCTGTAGGCGACTGCCAGGGACTAGATTGAATGGAATTCACCTACAACAGCAAAAATTGTCGCCACTGTCAGCGAAATCTTTTTCAATATGTTGAAAATTCTGCGGCATTCGTCCAGAAAATCGCCTAAGTGGGACAGGCCCATAAGTTAAAAGGGGAAAAACTTAAAAAGGTCCTGAGGAGCAACATCTTCAACAGTGACGGTGTACATAGGGAACAAACTGCCAGAGGAACTGGTGGAGATAGTTACATTTATGACACTTAGACACCACATGGATAGGTATGGGCCAGGCACAGGTTTGTACATGGCGAGGCAACTTGGTTAACATTGACCAGTTTGGCCGAAGGGCCTGTTTCCATGCAGCAAATGAAGTGAAAGAGCGATGGGGGTCTTAACATGATGGTTAAACAAAAGCTTTTCCAGGACGCGTATCTGAAACCAACAGTACTTGAGATTCTTAGTTCATGCAACAAGTCTAAGACAGTGAACAAGTCTGGGGCAACACAGTGGCGCAGCGGTAGAGTTGCTGCCTCACAGCACCAGAGACCCGGGTTCGATCCTGACTACGGGTGCTGTCTGTACGGAGTTTGTACGTTCTCCCCATGATCTGCGTGGGTTTTCTCCGGGAGCTCCGGTTTCCTCCCACACTCCAAAGACGTACCGGTTTGTAGGACAATTGGCTTGGTGTCATTGTAAATTGTCCCTAGATAGACACGAAAAGCTGGAGTATCTCAGTGGGTCAGACAGCATCTCTGGAGAAAAGGAATATTGTAGGTGACTTATTGTTATTGACTAGGGAATTGACCCGAGTGCATGTAGGATAGTGTTAGTGCGCAGGGATCGTGGGTCGACACGTACTCGCTGGGCCAAAGGGCCTGTTTCCGTGCTGTATCTCTAAACTAAAAGTAATTCCCAACATTACTGGTCAGGCAGTCACGGTGGCGCAGCGGTAGAGTTGCTGCCTTACAGCGAATGCAGCGCCAGAGACCCGGGTTCGATCCCGACTACGGGTGCTGTCCGTACGGAGTTTGTATGTTCTCTCCCCGTGACCTGCGTGGGTTTTCTCTGAGATCTTCGGTCTGCTCCTTCATTCCAAAGACGTACATGTTTGTAGGTTAACTGGCTTGGCAAATGTAAAAATTGTCCCTGGTGGGTGTAGGATAGGGTTAATGTGCGGGGATTGCTGGTCGGCACGGACCCAGTGGGCCGAAGGGCCTGTTTCCATGCTGTATCTCTAAACTAAGCCACTTGAAGGTAGCCTCTCCGTCTATAATGAGCCATAGTGAAAGGTACACTGTTGTTGTGTACCTGTAGGAGAGCCGGTGAGGCAGGTGTTGTACAAACCAGATGTTGTTTGCACAGTGAAATAGCAATCAGGATATCGGGCACCCTGCCATGTGTGGACCTGGTGACTCCCTGTACTCTGCAGATAAGGACTGCTGATAACAGTAATCTTCTCCAAACTTGAGACAATAGAAAGGCAGCCGTTGTCATAGATGCAGAAATGGCTAAAAGCTTTTCTTGTTGACTGGCGCTCGGGCTGGGGGAGGGGAAAGTGACTTTTAAAAGGCTGGGCCGGCTAATGGCTCAGTTAACCCCGAAACTGCCCATCAATCATCCTTGCGGCAGGGACCCACAGAAAGAATATGCTGCCCGCAGCACAGCGAGGTTGTCCGTGCTTTCAAAGGAGCATTGTTTCGCAGGCTAATTTAACAGAGAAAGGGAGGTGGAAAACCCACTGAAGGAATCGCATATTACTTGTCCCTGCAGCTTGGGTACCTGAACCCCATCTGTAATCCCCCCCCCCACACGTCAGTAGATGAGCTGGCTTTAGTAATCTTTCCAATTATTTACATTTTTTCATAATCCAAAGTAGAATGTAAAGGTAAAGAGATCTCAGACTTTCACCTCCCCTTCACGATGCCTCAGAGCAGCCAACAATCCATGAGCTTATTGAAATGCAGCGACATAAGACATGCAGCAGATATATAGTTTTGCAACCAGTAGCTATGATTTGTATAGGAAGAAACCGCAGGTGCTGGTTTAAACCAGATAGACGCAAGAAGGTGGAGTAACTCAGTGGGTGAGGCGGCATCTCTGGAGAAAAGGACCAGGTGACGTTTCGGGTCAAGACCCATCTTCACCCTGGTCTGAAGCTGCCTGGTGAAGGATCTCAACCCGAAACATCACCTGTTTAAGAAGGAACTGCAGATGCTGGAAAAATCGAAGGTAGACAAAAATGCTGGAGAAACTCAGCGGGTGAGGCAGCATCTATGGATCGAAGGGAATAGGCAACGTTTCGGGCCGAAACCCTTCTTGTTGCCTATTTCCTTCGCTCCATAGATGCTGCCTCACCCGCTGAGTTTCTCCAGCATTTTTGTCCACCTCCGAAACATCACCTATTCCTTTTCTCCAGAAATGTTGTCTGACCCGCTGAGTTACTCCAGCTTTTTAAGTCTAGCTACGATTTGTATACTGACATGGTGGGAGATAATCTGAAGGGGAATGGGACTGACAAGTATTGGTTTATTATTGTCGTGTGTAACAAGATGCACTGAATATGTTTTGTGTTCGACACAGACAGATCTTAACTTGCATGAGTACAACATGCAGTTGAAAATCAAGTTAGATTACGCTAAATAAAAATGGGCAGAAATGGTACCATCTGTGCCACACCATTTTCGAGTCATGCAGTGACTTTGTGTGGTACAGTGGCGCACGGTAGAGTTGCTGCCTCACAGCGCCAGAGACCCCGGGTTCGATCCTGACTACTGGTGCTGTCTGTACGGAGTTTGCACGTTCTCCCTGTGACCGCGTGGGTTTTCTCCCGGTGCTCCGGTTTCCTCCCACGCTCCATAGACGTTGGTCTGTATGTTAATTGGCTTTGGTAAAATTGTGAAGTGCCCCCAAGTGTGTAGGATGGTGTTGGTGTACGGGGCGATCACTGGTCGGTGTGGACTTGGTGGGCTGAAGGGTGTATTTCTGCAATGTGTCTCTAAACTGAAGAGTTACACAGTGTGGAATCGAGCACTTCAGCCTAACTTGCCATGTGCCCCATCTGCAGCAGTGAGACAATGAACCAAAAAGCTGCTTCCATTATGTTTAATAAGGGAGAAGTCACTGGAGATTCCTCCTATGAAATAGGACTGTGGGATCTCTGGGAGGAGGCGGGAAGTGGCGCGAGGCCTTGGTTCAACTCCTATTCCAAGGGCGGTGATAAGAACAGAACTACTTCACTGAAAACTGGGCTGCAAGCTGAACACACCACGAGGTCTTTGCAGGAGGAGGCACGGGAAACCAGGCACTTGATCTAGATACGAGCTAGCACAGGCCAAGAATAGTTAGCTTTAAATCAATTAATTTGTCAAGATAAGGTACATGGACAGGACAGGTTTGGAGGGGTATGGACCAAGTTCAGGCAGGTGGGGACTAGTGTAGCTGGGACATGTTTGCCGCTGTGGGCAAGTTGGGCCGAAGGGCCTGTTTCCACGCTGTATCACTCTACGGAATCTATCTCGTCATCTGACTCTAGACAACCTCTCCCAGCTTAGCTTGAGAGACCTCTTTACCAGCCCCCTCTATTTATGGTGCATGCATCTTTGCATCACCCATGGTCTCATTGAACATCGAGGAAAAGCTTGAAGGGCTGAATGGCCTCCTTGTTTCTATGGACCAACATACGTGACCCCTGAAATATGGTTGCTTGGGAAACGGGAATTCGCAAATCCATCGTCAAAAATTGGAGCTACGGAATAAAATTAACCCTTGGAATTCATGTTGGAAAGGGAAAAAAAACATTGGTTTCCAAACTTGCGACTGCTCAATGCATACGCAGATGATACAGCTTTGCATTATTTAAAAATTGCAACAAGGCCCATTTTCCAGGAATGTGTGCAGCCCTGACACCCCACCCCATCCCCCCTCCCCATAACACTAACGCAACTGGTATTATTGCAACTATTAATTATTTAAAGATCTTAAAGCGATCGGCAGAAATCTTTTTCTTCAGTTCTTGACATCAGGGTCGCTCCACTTAAATGTGATGGAAGATGTTTGTGTTCGTACTTTTAAAACAGTCGTTTTTGCAGGTTCTTGGGCAGCATGGCAGTGTAGTGGTGGAGCTACTGCCTTACAGCGCCAGAGACCCAGGGTTCGATCCTGACTACGGGTGCTTGTCTTGTGCGGAGCTTGTATGTTCTCCTCATGGCCCGCGTGGGTTTTCTCCAAGGTTTTCGCTTTCCTCCCGCACTTCCTAGTGTGTGTAGGGTAGTGCTAATGAGCGGGGACCGCTGGTGGGTATGGACTCGGTGGGCCGCAGGGCCTGTTTCCGTGCTGTATCTCCAAACCAAACTAAACCAGTCTGAAGAAGAGTCGCGACCTGAAACGTCACCCATACCTTCTCTCCAGAGATGCTGCTGGTCCCGCTGAGTTACTCCAGCATTTTGTGTCTACACTTCCAGGGTTTGGGGCGAAAAAAAGTATGCTTTCAGTTGAAGCATAAGCCCTTCCCATCCCCTGACTGTAATTTCAAGCAGCAAGTGCTCTCTTCTTTGTTAGGCTGACATTTAACCCTCTTTTAACTAAACAAAAATCACTAAAACAAAAGGCCTGGTTATAAACTCTTACAAGCAGCAGAGAGATTACAAAGGTAGACAAAAATGCTGGAGAAACTCAGCGGGTGCAGCAGCATCTATGGAGCGAAGGAAATAGGCAAGGTTTCGGGCCGAAACCCTTCTTCAGGCCCGAAACGTTGCCTATTTCCTTCGCTCCATAGATGCTGCTGCACCCGCTGAGTTTCTCCAGCATTTTTGTCTGCCTTCGATTTTCCAGCATCTGCAGTTCCTTCTTAAACATCTTGGAGAGATTACAAAACACATTTTGGCAGCCGTGGTCCCTTAACTACGATAAGAGCGACACCACTGTGATACATCAATGCTTAGTCTCCCCTGACATCAGTCTGAAGAAGGGTCTCCACCCCGAAACATCACCCATTACTTCTCTCCAGAGATGCTGCCTGTCTCGCTGAGTTACTCCAGCATTTTGTGTCTATCTTCGATTTAAACCAGCATCTGCGGTTCCTTCCCCCACATAATACTGCATGAAGCCGTGTCTTTCTCTAAACGATAGGATACGTGGAAACCCTCCTGGGTGCCGTAGCTTATCAGCGTGTTGCAGAAGCTGGAGAAAGATGAGTGGCCCTCTTTGTCCAGTGCCTCGTGTCCCCCCGGCCATCCTCTGCAACCCTCATTCACTGAATAGCAGCTGTTTTTATTGAACAGAGCTTCAGCGACAATCGCCAAATCGAGGCGAGAGAAAGCATGGCTGCAACTGGCCATTGATACCAGTTGAACACAGGCCATGTAAGCAAAGCTCTTTCGCAATTATTGCCTATCATCATTCAGTACTTCATAATGGAGTGTGTCCCACCGTTTCAATGGGTGGACAGAGGAGACCTGACCCTGGGTTCACACAGGGCCACAGGCCTAATGGCGGCCATGCAAACAAGCTTAAAAAGGGCTTCTTTGTTCTGGAGGTCTGGAGTGAAGTGCTTATTTATTTTGCCTGAGTGAAGGGCAAGACGGTCTTGTACCTCTCCTGCCCATCTGTGCACCTGTTATTCACAATGAAGCACTCCTTTAGAAATTGGCTGCCGTTCTTTCTTTCACGGGGGATAAAGACAGCAGTGGCTTTTGTCTGCCACATTCATGTGCGCTTTCCACCAATGTAGAATAGGCACCAAGGTGGTGCAGCGGTAGCGTTGCTGCCTCTCAACGCCTGAGACCCGGGTTCGATTCTGGCTACGGCTGCTGTCCATATAGAGTTTGCACGTTCTCCCCGTGACCTGCGTGGGTTTTCCCCGGGAGCTCTGGTTTCCTCACACACTCCAAAGACATACAGGCTTGTTGGTTAAATGTGTCAAAAGGAACTACAGATGCTGGTTTAAAGCAAAGAAAGACATAAAAAGCTGGAGTAACTCAGCGGGTCAGGCAGCATCTCTGGCTTGGTGATGTTTCGGGTCGATGTCTGAAGAAGGGTCTCGACCCGAAATGTCGCCTATTCCTTTTCTCCAGAGATGAGAGGCAGTTTTTACATGCAGAAGGTGGTACGTAGATGGAACGAGCTGCTAGAGGAAGTATTGAGGCAGATACAATAACAACATTTTAAAGATACTTGGATAGGTTCATGCTTGGGAATGGTTCAGTGAGATGTGGGCCAAACGCAGTCACATGTGGCCAAGTTAGATGGGGTATCTTGGTCAGCATTGTTGAGTTGGGCTGAAGGGCCTGTTTCCATGCTGTGTGTCTGTGCCTCCATTCTTTCTCACATACCCAGCAACATCTCCTGATTCTTCTGCCAATCTCAAACCTGAAGGGCAATTTGTTGTGGTCAATTAATCAACCGATCAACATGTCCTCGGGATGCGGAAGGAAATCCGAGTACCTGGGCAGCCCCCGTATAGTCACAGGGAGGTTCCACACAGACAGCGCCGAAGGTTGGAATCGAACCTGGGTCCCTGCCGCACCATCAACAATGCCATTGCTCCTGGGTGTCAGTTGAAGGTTGGAAGCAAGTTGGTGGTCTGTCAAAGTAGGTGCTAACCTACTCGAGGATTGCAAATCCAAAGGAGGATTTACTCAGAGAAAGGTGGTTGCGAAGGGCAGGCTTTAATGCTGCAGTTGATGACCTAATTGTTATTTTTCCATTAGTCATGACTGCAGGCAAAGGAACGGAGCTTTTGGAAGAACTGAGTTCATAATGTTGGCACTGAGATTGAAATTGGAGCGAGTGGTTGAAAGGTTGACATGTACCTTGTATATTGATGATGCCATTCCCAAACTTCATATGGGGGCATGAAAGGCAGCTTTCTGGTGAGGGTATGACGATGTTAGAGAGGGTAACATGGAAGAGCTTCAGATCTACCCCATTGCTGGTATGTTTTATGCAACTTGGAGAATCTGGGCTTGTTTAGTTTGTGGCAGCGTAAGCTGAGGGGGGGGGTGAACGTTATCGTTATGTGTATTATGTGTATTACGTTATGTGTATTACGTTATCATACGACCAGATACAATGAGTAAGGAACTATTTCCCTTAACTGAGAAGTTAGTAACTGGGGTTAGACACAAAAATCTGGAGTAACTCAACGGGACAGGCAACATCTCTGGAGAGAAAGAATGGGTGACCTTTCAGGTCGAGACCCTCCTTCAGACCCGAAACGTCACCCATTCCTTCTCTCCAGAGATGCTGCCTGTCCCACTGATTTACTCCAGCTTTTTGTGTCTATATTTGGTTTAAACCAGCATCTGCAGTTCCTTCCTTACACAATTTAGTAACTGGGTGTGTGATTACATTGGAAGGATTAGAGTGGAGTCAATGAAAACATATTATCACTCAGGGACCTGGAACTCATTGATGGAATGGTTCGGGATGACAAAACCTTTGTCAGACACGAAGGTCATCCAGGCCAGTGCATCCAGGACCATTGGTGTAGGTCTTGGCGCCTTTAATGTGCAGTAACCCACAGAACTCTGGACCATGACCTGGGCAAGAGGATTAACCTGAAATTCTCTTCTTTGGACACTAAATGAGCTAAATGACCACCTCTTCTACACAATTCTTATATTCCGCGTTTTCTTGCAATGTTTGGTTTCTAAGAGGACTTTTGAAGATCAGTCATTTTCCTTCAGTTTGAGTAAACCTTTTCGTCACACAAGGAAAGACATTCCTGCCATAGAGGGAGTGCAGAGAAGGTTCACCAGACTGATTCCTGGGATGGCACGACTTTCATATGAAGAAAGACTGGATAGACTTGGCTTGTACTCGCCAGCATTTAGAAGATTGAGGGGGGATCTGATAGAAACTTACAAAATTCTTAAGTGGGTTGGTCAGGCTAGATGCAGGAAGATTGTTCCCGATGTTGGGGAAGTCCAGAACAAGGGGTCACAGTTTAAGGATAAGGGAGAAGTCTTTTAGGACCAAGATGAGAAAAACATTTTTCACACAGTGGCTAAAGGTATCAGGGGGTATTAAGATAAGGCAGGTACAGGATACTGAGTTGGATGATCAGTCATGATCATATTGAATGGCGGTGCAGGCTCGAAGGGCCGAATGGCCTACTCCTGCACCTATTGTCTATGTTTCTACAACCTTGCAGGCTGGCATCCCTGTTGACACACATGTCGTGGGCACGTTGCTTGTAATGGCAATGGGTCACACATCCTTAATCTTGAGTTGGAGGTTGGTGGAAATCTGCACCATCTGCCTGCTCGGGTTGCAAAGGACCCCGCACTTGTCCCTACACCAAGAGCTCAGATGAGTTCTCTCCAGAGTCCCAGCAAATATTTGCCCATAATCGACATCAATAAAAGATTTATATTTGCATTGGGATTTTTGTTCTCTTTCCTTAGGGGGAGAGTAAATAGGTTGATGAGAAGGATCGAGATGGGGAGAAAGGGGAGCACAAGGGCTATTGGGGAGAGGGTTGGGATGGATGCGGTGTAGTGGGGAGAACTTGGAGTATGGTTCGGAAGCATTGAGTTACGATGCTGCAGTCATAATGGACTGATCCCTCAAGCGTGATCTGGCTGTACAGACTAGAAGACTATTTGGCCTGACAGTTTTGCAGGACACTTGTTATCAGTAAGGTTGGAGATGTTTCAAGGATAGGTTTGAGCAAAGGAAACCACTTTGCCAGGGACCCCTTAGCCTTGCCAGGGTGCTTCCCCTTAGCCTTGTTGCAATCTTGGCTTTGAGGTGATACCAGTGTGATGAATGCATTGCCAAGCTCCCTTGAGTACGTACAGTACATTGACCCTTGCTGTCCAACACTTATTTCATCCATGTTCCACACGGTGTGAATGATGCAACTCCAGTAAGGAGTACGTGTCACAATGCAATTCCGTCCTGTTCAGCAGCGGTTATCAAACCCCTTCAGGATAAACGCCGACCGTGGCACTCGCTCCTTGGCTGTCTGATTAGGTTGCACAATGTGTCACAACTGTAACTGCTGCCTGCCATTAATTGGTCCTTGGGGAACACTTCCCTGTTGAGTTAAGCGCATCTTGCATCTGCAATCTCCAAATCTCCTCCAGTGTTGGCCTTCTGACCTTTACTTTATCCTCTCTCGCTGTTCCTGCGCTTATCTAGACTGTGACAATAACTTGTATTTGTATGTCCTCATGGGAGGCCATTTGGCCTTTCGGGTCTACGCTGGCTCTTTGAGCAATCCAATTCCCCCCCATAATCTACTCTCCCCAAGTCCGTCACGCATCTACACATGGAGCTATTTAGAGTGGCCTGTTAACTACCAACTCACGCTTTGTGGTGTATGAGGGAATCGGAATAGATGGTGAAAACTCACGTGGTCACAGGGAAAAAAGGCAAACTTTGCGCAGTGGCGGAGGTCAGCATTGAACACAAGTTGCGAGGCTGTGATACTGAAGCTCCACTCCCTGTGCCACTTTTCACAAGTCATTTTGTGACACAATGATATATAAGGGCAAGGTTACCAAGAATTTTAGAGTTATGGGGTGATACAGTGCGGTAACAGGCCCTTTGGCCCAACTTGCCCACACTGGCCAACATGTCCCACCTACACTAGTCCCACCTGCCCGCATTTGGTCTATATCCCTCCAAACCCGTCCTATACACATAGAATTAACGCTCTAGCCAGAGATTGAGCAAGAATTGATCAGTTTAGTTTAGAGACGCAGCACGGAAACAGGCTCTCCAGCACCGACCAACAACCCCCGCACACTAACACTACCCCACACACACTAGGGGCCATTTAACATTTATACCAAGCCAATTCACTTACAAACCTGTCCGTCTTCGGTGTGTGGGAGGAAACCGAAGATTTCTGAGCAAACCCACGCAGGTCACGGAGAGAACGTGCAAACTCCATACAGACAACACCCGTAGGCCGGATCGCACAGCGGCCTCTGGCACTGCAAGGCAGTAGCTCTACCACTATGCTACCTGACGATTTTCTTCACAGAAGAGTGGGTTCATAGCAGTACCTTAAAGGAGTTGGGACATGGCCAACAGAGTTTTGAATGATCTCAGCTTTGTGGAGAGTGGAAGAGGGGAGATCGGTCAGGAGTGTGTTGGGTCAGTCGCTGCTGGAGGGAAGGAAGGTTTGGATTTGGGAGGGGGTGGCTGTGTTTTGGCAACGGAACCATGTTTGCTGGAATTATCAAGGTGGAAACAGACAATGTTGGTGTGACGGACACAAAATGCTGGGGTAACTCAGCGGGTCAGGCAGCATCTCTGGAGACAAGGAATAGGTAATGTTTTGGGTTGAGACCCTCCTTCAGACTCGTCTCCATTTCTCCTCTTGCTCTAGTCCCTCCCATCTTCCTCATCGGCAGCTAGATAAACACATGAAGACTGACGTGTCACAGGCGAACATCTTATGAGTCAGTGGAGTTGATCCAGTGGGACTGTGTGTATGTGTCTGGAAATGTTGGTCTTCCTATTGTATAATTTTCCATTCTTTTTGTCCTCTGCTCTTAATTTCTCACATTTAGTGTTCAATGTCCTATGTTTGTGAACCCCTGGAGTGTCACAGGTTGCTTAAACGATTACTCTCGGGTGAAGTTTCCATTCTAGAGTCACACGTGGCTCAGAATTGCTCCCCTCTGTTCTGAGCTGGGGGATGGCATTCATAAGATCATAAGGGATAGGAGTAGAATTGGGCCATTCGGCCCATCAAGTCTACTTTGCCATTCGATCATGGCTGATCTATCTCTCCCTCCCAACCGCATTCTCCTGCCTTCTGTCCGATGCACTAGTGCTCCAGTACAGCACTGTTGTGGGGGCACCATCCCTTGGAGGATTCCTTAAACCAAGGCTCAACCGGGAATCTCATATGGATGCAGAAATGCTTTTTGCCGATCTCAATCATGATTATTTATTGATAATCTGTCACCCAGCTGGTAGAGTTGCTGCCTCGCCTCAGCAGAGACCCCGGTTCAATCCCGACCTCGAGTGCTGTCTTTGAGGAGTTTGCGCGTTCTCCCTGTGACTGGGTCTGAAGAAGTGTCCTGACCCAAAACGTCACCCATTCCTTTCTTTCCAGAGATGCTGCCTGACCCGCTGAGTTACTTTGTGACCATCTCTCGGCGACCCACATGGGTTTTCTCCAGGTGCTCCGGTTTCCTCCCACATCCCAAAGCAAGTTGATAGGTTAATTGGCCTCTGTAATTTGTATGGAGGGGATGAGAAAGTGGGATAACTTGGATCTAGTGGGCTGAAGATGGGTCTCGACCCAAAACGTCACCCATTTCTTCTCTCCAGAGATGCTGCCTGTCCCGCTGAGTTACTCCAGCTTTTTGTGTCTATCATTTGTGAATGGGTGATCGATGGTCGGCATGGACTTGGTGGGCCGAAGGGCCTGTTTCCATGTTGCAAATTAAACGCTATTATAATGGGAGCTCAATGTGCATAAACTACCTGCTGGGTTTTTTGCCTGATAGCATATTTTGTAAAGCAGTTAATCGAGCAGAAGGTGGCATGGGATGTTGAATAGGTGATGAGAGGTGCCATACAAATGCAACCCATTATAAGGCTAGGCCTTGGGCGGCTCTGTGAAAAGATGAAAGGTCCACAGAGGAAACCTCAGGTGAACAGGGCTGAGGGACTTTAATAATAAGTAGAGATTAACTCTGCTTTCCTTGGAACAGGGAAGGTTAAATGTTGATCGTGTGGAAGATTTCAATGTGATTAGAGGCTGTGTGTCCCTCCCTCTGAGTTGGTCATTGACCAGGTTTTAAAATTATCAGGAAAAGATTGAACAGAGATGAGTTTATCCTTACATAGACACAATGCTGGAGTAACTCAGCTGGACAGGTAGCATCTCTGGAAGGAATAGGTGGCGTTTTGGGTCGAGGCCCTTCTTCAGACTGAGAGTCAGGGGAGAGGGAAACTAGAGATAAGGAAAGGTAAGGTGTGAAAACACAGATCAAAGGGGACGATGATCAAGGAAAATGTAGAATGGTTCATTGTTGGCTGAGGGGAAGTTGAGAACAAGGAATACAATCAGTAAAATTTAATCAGGAGGACAGTGAAACTAGATGGAGAACTAGGATGGGGGAGGGATGGAGAGAGAGGGGATGTAAGGGTTACTTGAAGTCAGATAAATCACTATTTATATTTCATTTCACCTTGGCCTTGTTAGGGAGATTTCTGCTCTCCCCATCAAGGTGATAGAAGCAAACTTATTCAACAGCGCAGCGAGGGCTGGGAATGAAGAGCCAGGCCTTGACTCAAAACATCACCTATTCCTTCTCTCCTGAAATGCTGTCTGACACACTGAGTTACCCCGGTATTTTGTGTCTAACTTGAATAAGATCAACCAGGTGTACACAAAATGCTGGAGAAACTCAGCGGGTGCAGCAGCATCTAAGGAGCGAAGGAGATAGGCGACGTTTCGGGTCGAGACCCTTCTTCAGACAGGTCAGGAATCAGGGAAACGAGAAATATAGACGGTGATGTGGAGAGATAAAGAACAATGAATGAAAGATATGCAAAAAAGTATCGATGATAAAGGGAACACGCCATTGTAAGCTGTTTGTAGTGTGAAAATGAGAAGCTAGTGCGACTAGGGTGGGGGAGAGAGATAGAGAGAGAGGGAATGCCAGGGCCCGAGGGCTGAGGGAGAGGTGGGAAGGGGAGGAGACAGCAAGGGTTAACAAAATTGAGAAAATTCAATGTTCAAGCCCAGAGGATGCAGACTCCCCAAGCGGAATATGAGGTGCTGTTCCTCCAACTTACGGTGTTGCTCACTCTGGCCGTGGAGGAGGCCCAGGACCGAGAGGTCGGATACAGAATGGGAGGGGGAGTTGAAGTGCTGAGCCACCGGGAGGTCGGGTTGGTTATTGCGGACCGAGCGGAGGTGTTCGGCGAAACGATCGCCAAGCCTTCGCTTGGTCTCACCGATATAGATCATCTGGCATCTGGAGCAGCGGATGCAGTAGATGAGTTTGGAGGAGGTGCAGGTGAACCTCTGTCGGACCTGGAAGGACTGCTTGGGTCCCTGAAAGGAGTGGAGGGGGGAGGTGAAGGGACAAGTGTAGCATTTCTTGCGGTTGCAAGGGAAAGTGCCCGGGGAAGGGGTACAGTGGGAGGGGAGGGAAGAATTGACAAGGGAGTTGCAGAGGGAGCGGTCTTTGCGGATGGCAGACGGGGGGGAGATGGGAAGATGTGGCGAGTGGAGATCAACCAGGTGTGTCCAGCATGCCAAGGTGGGATCAATGAATCCTACCCGCTGCAACCTTCTCTTGTTGTCGGATGCAATTTTGTTGTCACAGCCTCAAGATGAAGTCGTAGAATTTTACAGAGACCGTTTGGTTTATTGCTTCCTCTGAAAGGATTATTACTTCCCCTGAAAAGATTCAATAAAGTCTTGTGCTCGATTCCAAGTCAAGGTGTTGCAGTAAACCAGCCTGCTCTGTTTCTGTGATTTTATTTGAATTGGTTTCTCCCCAATCTTCCCCATACCCCAGCCCTGTCTCTGATGCCCCAACGAGAGGAGAATTCAGTGTTGTTTCACGATGCTATCGTTCTCCCAGGGAGCTACAGAAACTCTGCTGGCTGTGTGCGTGTGCGTACAAGATTAGCGACACAGTGGCGCTGGTTTCCGACGGGAACGGTGACGGTCGCACCGCACATCTCCGTCCTCCAGTTCCTGCAGACGTCTGCCGCTGGAAGTATAGGATTATGGTGTGTGTGTGCCTCATCATCATTCCTTAAGGGGCTGTCCCACTTGGGCGACCTAATTGGCGAGTTTAGAAGAGTTTGGGAGAGATGGAAAAAATGTCATGTTGAAGACCTCCTTCGACTATGTAGAAGACTAGCTACGACTAGCTACGACTAACTTTGGGAAAATTGGACACCGAATAGTGGAGAGTGAAGACGATCTCCTTCGCCCTCCCTTCGCCCATGATGATGACTGTTGGATGGGGTGCCGGACTTTCGCATCCGGGCCACAACTCCTCAGCTGACCCGCCGGCTGGGCTTTGCTCACAGTCCAGCACCCGGGCCAACTCACCATTCACCCAGCCTCGGCCGAGTCGGTCAATGAATTGCCGTCGGGAATTTGTCCCTTATTTTGACCGTTTGTCCCTTATTTTGGAGTGAGAAAGTTGGCGACCCTGCGCTCAGCCAACATCAAGGCGACAACACGCTGGTCATCACAGCTGCTTGTGGGGGCTTGCTGTACACAGTTTGTTTCCAGTGGATCAGAGTCATACAGCAATCTACCTCCAGGTAGAAATGTACTCTGCTTGCCAATGTTAAATTCACCGACTCTTGGCTTTGGTTCAGGAAGCATCAGTACTGTCAGTAGAACATCAGTACTGTTAGTAGAACTGCATTGCATCTCTGCAGAGGCCTGTAAACAATGGGACATCCTGAGGCATGGAGAAAGGGGCTGTACAGATGCAGGTTCTTCTTTTCCAAAGCTGACGAGAATGGGTGCGCGTTTATGTCTGATGAACATTTAGATTGAAAAGCCTTCACTGTGTCTATTGATTGGTTCACAAGGACTAGCATGTTAGCCATTTTTATCTGTCAGTTTATCAATATCTAATCTAAGTGTAGGCTTTAACCACATTTTATAATCAAAAGAATAAGAAATTCGACTGATTCTTTTTCTTTAAATTGTTTTCCTTCAACTGGGAAAGGGGCCTGTTATCGTAATAGTGTTTCAATATGTTTTCGAGAAACTGTAGGGGTTGTTCAGTTGCAATATACCTGTTAAATTACCAACACAAATGTGGTTCAGATGCCACTTGAAGCTTGTGTGAACTGCATTTTGCTGCTGTCAGGAAAAATTAAACTTCAGTCAGTTCCATCAAGCGGGCGAGAGGAAAAAAATCACAAGAGCGCGTTCTTCTCCCAGTGTCCTTGTCCACGTCGCTCTTCACCTTCATCGGACAGCTTGTGCCTGAGACTCCTTTTGGCTTTGGGAGAGTGGAATTTTGGAATGATGTTCCATCTTTAAGGTTAAGGGGGGACTTGATTGAGGTCTTTAAAATGATGAAAGGGTTAGACAGAGTTGACGTGGATAAGCTTTTCCCATTGAGGGTAGGGAAGATTCAAACAAGAGGGCATGACATGAGAATTAAGGGACAGAAGTTTCGGGGTAACGTGAGGGGGAACTTCTTTACTCAGAGGGTGGTGGCTGTGTGGAATGAGCTTCCAGCAGAAGTGGTGGAGGCAGGATCGATTTTAACATTTAAAAGTAAAGTGGATAGGTATATGGACGTGAAGGGAATGGAGGGGTATGGTCTGAGTGCAGGTAGATGGGACTAGGGGAAAACAAATGGTCGGCACGGACTGGATGGGCCGAGAGGGCCTGTTTCCGTGCTGTAATTGTTATATGGTTATATGGTTATATGGTGGAGGTGCCCCGTGGCAGATACAGTGTCCCGGGTTCAATCCTGACCCCTGGTGCTGCCTGTGTGGAGTTTGCACGTTCTTCCTTTTGGATTCCCTCCCACAAACATGGGTTGACAGGTTGATTGGCAATAGACTCGTTGTTTCCAGCGCCCAGTTGAATGGTATAATTTGGGGGGGAGTTAATGGGAATCTGGGAGAAAGGAATATACTGGATCAATGCGGGACTGGTGTATGTTAGTTGGCTCGGTTCTGTTTGGATCTCGTTAGACCCAGACAGAGGAAGGCCTGGATTGTGTGTGAGGGATTCCACTCAGTTATAAATTGTAGCTGAATGTTTTGAGGGTCATGTGGCCTGTTTCATTCTGTATCTATGGCTCGAGGACAATTTTATTTGTCACATGGTACATTTGTCACATTAAAAAAAATAATTATTGCATAAGCCTGATACAACTGTCACCATACACAATAACACCATGCAGACATTTTAGATAGCCATCTCAGATACAGTACAGGTGTATAGCAGTAGGACACTGAGACAGCATACAACAGCACCAGATTTGCCTCTGTTTTCAAGTCAAGAAATGGACTGAAACATGATTTGCCTGTTCCAGTGGTTGGGGTGGCCATTTGATGTTGATTAACCACCTCAACTTCCGAACAGAGATCTAAAGGACATCTTAGTAGCACAGCGGTAGAGTTGCTGCCTTACTGTGCCAGCAACTCTGGTTCAATCCTGACTATGGGTCCTGTCTTTATGGAGTTTGTATGTTCCCCCTGTGACCTGCGTGGGTTTTCTCTGGGATCTCTGGTTTCCTCCCACACTCCAAAGACGTACAGGTTTGTAAGTTAATTGCCTTGGTCTAAAAGTAACATTTGTCCCACGTGTGTGCAGAATAGTGTTGGCGTGTGGGGATCGCTGGTCAGTGTGGACCCGATGGGCCAAAGGGCAAAGTTTCTGCGCTTTATCTCTCAACTAAAACTAACCTAGAGGTGAACACACTCAAGACATGTTCTGAGACTAGAGTCACATTTCTCCTGTTTAGTCATGGATGAGAAATGAGTCTTTTCCAAATGTTGAAAATCCAGCAGCAACCAAAAAAAGGTATGACTCTTTGGGCGAGTACTCACGGCCATACAGGTAGACTATCGCACGGTGACACCTGTTTGGTCGTGAGTAGTTGCCCAAAGAGCCGTACCTATTTCTGGCCGCCGCTGGATTTTCAACGTTGACATTTTTCAGCGACCTGCTGCGACTATGACGGGTGCCGGCAAGTCGCCAAAAAAATTCGGTAAGTGGGACAGGCCCGTTAAGATAGTTTAGTTTCATGGGCTGTTCATTCTGCAAGGACAGAGGGTATTGGTTGTCTTAGACTGAATCATCTTGCTTATTATCTCCTGCTCCAATCCCTGTGGACATCAGCCCTTCAGCATTGAGCGATCAACCATTTAAAGATTTCCCCAGGAATGCAAATTCCCCAGAGTGGCAAATATTATCAACTCACTTAGGTTTATTTAGTATTTTATTGGTTAGTGTTTCGTATTTCATTGGTTTCCAGGACTGTTCCTGATCCTTTATTTGTTGGTGCCCAGTCAATGTTTAACACTGTTCCCTGACGGACTTGCACAGAGCCGAAACGTTAAATGAATCTTCCTCACAACGATGAGTGTTGTAATCCTATAATTACTGGTAAGTAGCCATTAAAGGCTGCCCTTGACCCTGTGTGAGGGCCATTAGTTAGCTGCAGCAATAGAGGCCCTGTAAAGGTGTCCCCTGTGGCACAAGGAGATGATAGATAGGCTCATAAAATGGCGTCGCCCATCTACGAGCCTGTACGCAAGGTTGTACCGTGTTTTGTCTTCAGGCATCCCATCCTGAATGTTGTCAGAGCGGTCGGTGTCAAGAGGGCTGAGGCTTGGGGAGGCTTCCTCACAACCACTTCAAATAATTCTTCACCCTGTACAACATTTCATGCATGGAAATTGTTTTTCTCTCTCTCCCCCGAGAAGTGACAATTATTGTATTCGCTCTGAGCTGGAAGGACCAGCACAAAAATCCTGACTGTAATACTATAGCCTAGCGTGCCTGCACTTAAAAAGTGTGATGCTTCCCATTGGCATCAGTGTGCGATTTGCAGATGATCCTTTAACTACTGTGAGCTGACAGTGCCATAAGATAATTAGCAACTAGTCAGACTTGGGTTACTTCAGTAGGCCCTCTTGCAAGTCGGTGCAGTCCCCCCAGTTTATTCCAGGTGAAGTCATTTTAACCGGAATGATTCCTTTTGTTAATTCTCTCATGGCTGTAAATCCTATGCACCTTCCTGAGAAGACAAATGCATAATTATTTGTTTGGATGAAACACGTTGTTATTGTATAGTCCTTGGCGTAAGTACAAGGCAGTAACCTAATCAGTGGGTTTCTTTGATAATAAACACTAGCTTGCTTGTAATCATTGTTGGAAGTACATAGTTAATCTCCCATTGACAACTTGTTGACTTTAGTTCCTGTCGCCTTTGTTCGAATTGGCTGTTTATGGCGGAAACCCACTGTTTTATGATGATCAGAAACACTGGATGCTGAATATCTACAAAGATAAACACGCCATCAGTCAGGCAGCATCCGTGGGGAGAGGAATGGAATTAACGTTTATGGGTACACAAAGTGATGGAGCAACACAGCGGGTCAGGCAGCTTCCCAAGCCGCTGTGGGGATTGTCCTGACGCCACAGCACCATCATCCGGCAAGAAGGGCCTGGAACATCGGACCTCCATAAAGGCGACTGCGGAGGCCTAATTAGGCCCGACTATGGATGGACATGGACATGGACATGGAGACTGGACTTTGTGCCTTCCCTCATAATGGGAACCATTGTGGGGGGATGTTTTTATGTTTGAATTTCTTTACTATTGTTATGTTGTATTCTTTTTGAACGTGCTGCATTGGCGATCTGCATTTCACCACACCAATCGGTGTATGTGACTGATAAAGAACCTTTGCACCTTTTTTGGAGAACATGAATAAGTGACGTTTTGGGTCGAGACCTTTCTTCTGACTCGTTGTGGGGGGCGGGGGGGGGGGAGGAGATGAAAGCTGGAAAAGGGGGGGGGGTAGCACAAAGCGTGGCAGGCAATAGGTCAGCATGGGCAAGGAGGGTTCTCATGGGTAGATGGTAAGAACAGAATGCGTGTTGTTCCAGGGTCTTTGACCATATAGGTGGCTTGATCTGCTGTGTGTAGCCCTTGCTACTTAATCTCCAACTGGAGAGTTAAGGTTTATCAATGTACTGCAGCTTCAGATGGACGTAATCAATTGTTTATCGATAATCCCTCCTGACTCCACTCCATCCCTGCATCTACTGCCAATAGAGCGGCCAACTGTCCCGTATTAGCCGCGACATCCCGTATATTGGGCTACATTGGTTTGTCCCATACGGGTCCGCCCTTGTCCCGTATTTGACTGCTACTACTCGGGTCGAGGGGACTGTCGGGTCGGAGCGGCGCGTCTGGCACCGCCTCACCCGTCCCGACGTGGTGCAGCCCATGGAGTGCAGCAGCAGCGCCTCGCCCGTGGCCCCATCGGTCGGCAGCCCGGCCAGCTGTCCGACCTGCGGACCTTCGCTTACAGCCGACACCACCACCCCTCCTTCTCATGGCCGATCATCGATTCGTGAGTTGGATGGGGCGCCGGACTTTGCGCGCGACGTTGCGCGTCCCCGGAGCCCGGGCCACAAATCCTCAGCTGGCCCGCCGGCTGGGCTTTGTGAGCAGTCCAGCACCCGGGCCAACTTATCATTCACCCAGCCACAGCTGAGTCGGTCAACGAATTGCTGTCGGGAATTTGACCTTTATTTTGACCTTTTTGTCCCTTAATTTGGAGTGAAAAAGTTGGCAACCCCACCTGCCAAGCTCATCCTTCGACTACCTCTCGACCGTCATTCCCCCTTCTGTAAACTGAAATCCATTCCTGATTCCCACACTTTCATCCATCTCAACTCCATTTGCTGACCCATGATGTTTTAAGCCTTTGAGAAGATGTAAAATTATCGTTCTTGTTTGCGCATCGTTTCATAGCCTATCCCTTGCAAATGTATGCAACGTCCCACAGTCCTGCAGCAGTTAAGTTGCTGCTTTAGTGATGTACAAGCCTGGGCTAGTGTTCAATTATTAATCTGGAATTCTTGAGAAAAACAAACTAACCATTAGTGGTGATGACTGCAATTGTAACTGGATCATTTGTCAAAAAACAATCATCTGTTGTATTAATGTCCTTCTGGAGGAAATCTGCAATCATTAAAGGGCCTGTCCCACTTGGGCATCATTTGACAATAGACAATAGACAGTAGGCCATTCGGCCCTTCGAGCCAGCACCGCCATTCAATGTGATCATGGCTGATCATCCCCAATCAATACCCCGTTCCTGCCTTCTCCCCATATCCCCTGACTCCGCTATTTTTAAGAGCCCTATCTAGCTCTCTCTTGAAAGCATCCAGAGAACCCACCTCCACCGCCCTCTGAGGCAGAGAATTCCACAGACTCACCACTCTCTGTGAGAAAAAGTGTTTCCTCATCTCCATTCTGAATGGCTTACTCCTTATTCTTAAACTGTGGCCCCTGGTCTGGACTCCCCCAACATTGGGAACATGTTTCCTACCTCCAGCGTGTCCAAGCCCTTAACAATCTTATATGTTTCAATGAGATTCCTTCTCATCCTTCTAAACTCCAGAGTGTACAAGCCCAGCTGCTCCATTCTCTCAGCATATGGCAGTCCCGCCATCCCGGGAATTAACCTTGTAAACCTACGTTGCACTCCCTCAATAGCACAAATGTCCTTCCTCAAATTAGGAATTTGCACGTAATTTACGCAAATCATTTATGCTTCACAACGCGCGTTTTGCACGGATGGTGCGTGTTGACGTAGGCAGTGACGCACAGTCACACGCAGTGCTCCAGGATTTGGGGATGTACAAAATCTTCGCGTGCCATTTGCATGACAGGCAAATGACGCCCAATTGGGGCAGGCCCTTAACCAATTTTGTCCAACAGTGACACTGGACCCAGTGCGATGGTTGTCTCTAGAAACACTCTGCACACAACTCGAGTTCAAGGAAATTTTGGGATGGGCAATAAATGCTGGCATTGCCAGAGATGCCAAAATTGCAAAAAAAAAAAGAAGCATAACAAAAAGAAAAGTGTCCCCACCTGATCTTTATGAAAACCTCTTGAATTTAATTGTCTACCATTGTCTGTGCCTTCAGTTGCTGAGATAGTTGCAAGTGAAATTCCTTTCTTATACCTCTCTAATCCACTTTCCTCCTTTAAGGCACACTCTACAACATATCCCACTGGCCAAGCTATTGTCACTAATATCTCTTAGGGTGGTTCAGGGTCAGTTTTGTTCTGAAACAGACTGCAGGGCCTTCATAGAATCTGTAGGAAGGAGCTGGTTTATGCTGAAGATAGACACACAATGCTGGAGTGACTCAGCAGGACAGGCAGCATCTCTGGAGAGAAGGAATGGGTGACGTTTTGGGTCAATACCCACCCTTCTTCAGACAGATTTTGTCAGTATCTTTGGCCTTCATAGAACGTTATGTTGAAGGGTTACAAACATGAAGCATGAACTGTTTCTCTTTCCACTGAAGGTAGACACAAAATGCTGGAGTAACTCAGCGGAACAGGCGGCATCTCTGGAGAGAAGGGATGGGTGACGTTTTGGGTCCAGACCCTTCTTCAGACTTGCTGACTGACCTGTTGAATATTTTCTGCATTTTCTCCTCTTTATTTCAGATTTCCAGCATTTGGTATTTTTTTGGTTTTGTTGAACCTGTGGAATTTCATACTACATACCCCAAAAAGTAATTGATACCAGATCATTGCTTTATTCTGGATCTTAGGAAGTAGTGGGTTAAAGAGGCTGTGGAAATGGATTATCCTCTTACTGAAATGGCAGAGCTAGATTTAGAATCACACAGACCGTTCCCATTTTCGTGTGTGCCAATGATTGTTCAGCCTGTCATTTTCATGACAATGGCAATGGACAGGCTAGATGCTGGAAAAACGTTCCCGATGTTGGGGGTGTCCAGATCCAGGGGGTCACTGTTTGAGAATAAGGGGTGGGCCAATTAGGACTGAGGAAAACTTTTTCACCCAGAGAGTTGTGAATCTGTGGAATTCTCGGCAGTGGAGGCCAATTCACTGGATTTTTTCAAGAGAGATTTAAATATAGCTCTTAGGGCTAATGGAATCAAGGGATATGGGAGAAAGCAGGAACGGGGTACTGATTTTGAATGATCAGTCATGATCATATTGAATGGCGGTGCTGGCTGGAAGGGCCGAATGGCCTGCTCATGCATATATTTTCTATGTTTACCTTCTATTCCCTATGGAAATCCAGCATTCTCCCGTGCGCTGATCTACTTAGTTATGTCATGTGTTGGAATAATACCTTGGAGTGTGTGCATGTGTATATAAACAATTACTTTTTTTCCAACCCTCTGATAATACCCTCGTCTTTGTACAAGACTGGGGTGGAATTGAACCTGCAACCTTCTGACTCTGAGAGAAACCACTGAGGCACAGCAGGTGTACGCAGGGCTAAGCTCTCCGCGGGTGGGGGAAGGAAACTAGAGATTTCTCATTCTACACCTTTCAAATTGTGTCGTTTAGTTTAGTTTAGAGATACAGCGCAGAAAAAGGCCCTCCTGCCCGCGCCGACCCACACATTAACACTACCGCCCATTCTAGGGACAATTTACATTTATACCAAGCCAATTAACCGACAAACCTGCACGCCTTTGGAATGTGGGAGGAAACCGAAGATCTCAAAGAAAGCCCACGCAGGTCACGAGGAGAACGTACAAACTCCGTACAGACAGCGCCCGTAGTCGGGATCGAACCCGAGTCTCTGGCGCTGCAAACGCTGTAAGGCAGCGACTCTACCGCTGTGCCCCGCGCCTCCCTGCATTACACCGGTGAAGTATTGTTCCCAAGCAATGACAAAGATCACGGGATCGTTCCTGAGGGGCAGTGGGTTTACAATTTAATATCTCCGTTGAAAGTTGGGAAGTGAAAGCGCAGCATTCCTTCTGTCCATCGCTGAAGCATCAATCTAAGCTTTTGATATCATTCAGCACCCACACGACACAGGTCCAGCCCGGTTTATGAAAGCCCGACCTGAGTACCGACCCTACGTATGAACAAGTGTCGAGAGATAGAGACACAAAATGCTGGAGTTACTCAGCGAGACAGGCAGCATCTCTGGAGGGAAGGAATGGTTGACCTTTCGGATGGAGGTGAAGAAGGATCTCGACCCGAAATGTCACCCACTCCTTCGCACCAGAGATACTGCCTGTCCTGCTGAGCTACTCCAGCATTTGATGTCTATCTTCGGTTTAATATCTTGAGTATCTGTGGAATTCTCTGTCACAGGAGGCATTGGAGGCCAATTCACTGGATGTTTTCAAGAGGGAGTTAGATTTAGCCCTTAGGGTTAAAGGAATCGAGGGATATGGGGGAAAAGCAGGAATGGGGTACTGATTGTAGATGATCAGCCATGATCATATTGAATGGTGGTGCTGGCTCGAAGGGCCGAATGGCCTACTCCTGCACCTACTTTTTGTATGTTTTGTATGGTTTCTATTTCTATGTTTCTATGCATCTGCAGTTCCTTCCAACACACTTTGTGTCCTTTTGTGTATTGACCCAGCATCTGCAGTTCTTCGTTTCCACATCCATATTATGCATCCTCGGACCGCAGAGTCCTTTGGAATGCAGCGTAGAGTAGGGTAACGATGAAGATGTCTCATCTTTTTATTGCATTATGTTGACTGGAAAGATGGCCTTATTGATTGTCGTATGATGAAACAGCATTGAAGGTTTGAGTTTCGCTTGTTGCTTTGAGTTCAATCGTCTTTAATTTCCAGGTTGCAGCTGCAGGTACATCCCTCGATGATTGATTCCTTCTCCATGAGGGGAAACAAATAAGTGAATGCAACGCACCAGCGGCAAGAGCCAATGACGATCTCTGCATCTCCGTGACAATTGATTTTCACGGCTCGCGCTTTCTTTGCGACCAGGCACATCCATTAAGAGAGACATTTATTAGGGGGTCATAAAATTAGTACATTAACTGGGAATTTAATAAGCTCAAGTATCTCATTTTGTCAGCAATTCACGACTGCCATTTATGTCAGTTGCTGTTCATTAAAGGTCCATTGTTATTTATACTCACTGAGCAATCTCACAGCAATGCTCCCCGCACTTGGTGAGGTTGTACGCGATTGGCAAATGACGACCCCACACTCTTGCACTGCTTGTGTTTAGGAAAGAACTGCAGATGCTGGTTTAGACCGAAGATAGACACAAACAAGCTGGAGTAACTCAGCGGGACAGGCAGCACCTCTGGAGAGAAGGAACGGGTGACGTTTCGGGTCGAGGCTCGGGTCTGAAGAAGGTCTCGACCTGGAATGTCACCCTTTCTTCCCTCCAGAGATGCTGCCTGGCCCGCTGAGTTACTCCAGCGTTTTGTCTCTATCTCCGGTTGCACTGCCTGATGCCGATAGCTATGAGGGGACCTTTGACATACACGGGTGGAGTCCCACTGGTGTTACATTTGCCACTACAAGGTACAAGATACATTTATTTGTCACATGCGCCCGATGGCACAGTGAAATTTGATCACCGTACAGCCATACAATAAAATAAAGAACACAACACGATAGCGTTCAACATAAAACATCTTCACACAGCAGAATCAGAAGTTTCCCACTGTGAGGGAAGGCACCTGTCCCTAGGACACCAGGCCTTAAAGTGAGAAAATAAGAAATGAACTATCTCCTTGGGACAAGGTTGGATTTTTCGGACACTCGTTAAGGTGGAAAGAATGTAGAGGAAATTTGAAGATGTTGCCAGGACTCGACAGAAAGAGGTTGAGTGGGCGAGGATTTTATTCTTTGGAACGCAGGAGGATGAGTGGGATGCACAGTATTTTCCCTGGGGTAAGGGAATTGAGAATTGGAGGATATAGGTTTATGGTGAGAGGAGCAAGATTTAATGGGAATCAGGGGACAACTTTTCCACTCTTAAGGGTGGTGGGTGTGTGGAAGAAGCTGCCAAAGGAGGTAGTTGAGGCAGGTACGATAACAGCATTTAAAAGACGCGTGGACAGGAGCATGCATCAGAAAGTTTGGAGATAAGGGCAAAAAGGGGGCTAACGGGATTGGCTCAGACAGGACATCTTGGTCGGTCTGGACAAGTTGGGCCGAAGGGCCTGTTTCCGTGCTGTATGACTCCATGACTGACTTGGAAGCTGCAAGATGTTGCCAGAACCTGGCAACTCTCAGCGTGCTGTTCAAGAAGGGGATCTATTGTTATCCAGTATGGTTTGACTGGATAACATGCAGAACAGGCTTTTATGTTAGTACACGTGGCAACAATAAACTACACTAGACTAAACTAAACATTTGGCTGGGGGCTGAATGACTGCCCCATATCCCTCTATCTTTTGTGTCTCAAACTCTACCAATCTCACATACGCCCAGTGGCACGGTGGCGCAGTGGTAGAGTCCCGGGTTCGATCCTGACTACTGGGTGCTTGTCTGTACGGAGTTTGTACATTCTCCCCGTGACCTACGTGGGTTTTCTCCGGGATCCTCCCACACTCCTAAGACGTGCAGGTTTTGTAGGTTAATTGGCTTGGTATAATTGTAAATTGTCCCTAGTGTGTGTAGGATAGTTGAGGATCACTGGTCGGCCTGGACTCGGTGGGCGTGGGCCCAAGGGCCTGTTTCCATGCTGCATCTCTGAAAAACCACAACTAAAGAATCTCAAGCACCCTCCATATAGAACTCTCTCCTCTTCCCTCGGTTAATGTCTAACCTTTTATCCCGGACCCATTCACCCTGCAAGTCTCTCAGTCTGAATGAAGGTCTGGATTATTCCCTCCATAGATACTGCCTGACCTGTTGAGTTCCTCCAACCCATATTTGGGGTGGGAGATTGCAACCTTCGCATGGTCCGCTCTGTTTTGACGAATGCAATCAACCCGGTGTGCACAATGAAATAAGATCAAATGTCCTACAACTTTAGGCTGTGCACGCCATACGCAAGAAGAAGAACCCATTCTTTTTGCTTAAGATTCCAACATCCCTTTTGCCTCCAGCTTTGCTCTGTGTTTAGATTTATTATTGTCACGTGAACTGAGGTGGAGTGGAGAGCTTGTGTTTGTGTACTATGCAAGCAAATCAAAGAATTCAACACATGAGTACAATCGGGGCAAATACCAGTGGAAACGGTAGAGCATGGAGACAAATACCAGAGTGCATAGTGTAGTTCTCAGCATTGCTGCACAACAGTTTGCAATATCTGCAATGAGGTAGGTTGGGGAATTGGGACCGTAGCCTAGGTTATGGGAGGATGCTGTTATCGGAAGTCTGATAACAGCATCTCAAAGTCTTGCATGTTTCAACAAGATAATTTCTCATTCTTCCAAACTTTCAAAATCAATTTCACTCATTCCTTGCTCATTGGAAAACACATTATCGCGGCAATCAATCCAGTGGGTCTATGCAGCACTTCCTCCAAGGCAAGTCTATCTGTCTTTGGATGTGAAGACCAGAACCGCAGTGCTGATCACTATGCGCAGCGATGCAGGAGTGGTTTCGCCAGTTATCCATTCAGTACTGACGCGACCCTTTCCACCAATTCAGCAAGACTTTACAAACAGTGCAAGGAGCCCCATAACTAATCAATGCTTCACAAGGGTGAGAAGAAATATGGTAGATAGACACAAAAGTAACTTGGAGTAACTCAGCGGGACAGGCAACATCTCAGGAACAGGTGACGTTTTGGGTCGACACCCTTCTTCAGACTCAACAAGATCTTCTGTTTTCCAGGCCCTCACCTTTCCTTCCATCTATGGACTTTAAACCCATCTGCAGTTTCCTTCCTACAAGAAATATGGTGACTGATTTAAGATCCTCATTGGAGGTTTTTGTACTTGGGTGCAAGTCTAGTGATAGATAAGGCTTAAAAGATAATTGCTTGCTAGGAGCTAAAATAAGAGGCCCCAGATGTTTTGTATCCTTCAATTTTCGGCTAAACACCACCAATAAATAATCTGCACATTTTCATAGACTGAATTTATCATAACATTTTCTCATAGCCTTGCAATCTATTCATTCTAAATGTCAATCCACTTTCCTTTTGAGATCACCACCCTTATAGGTCGTGAATTCCGGTTTATAAATATTGACTTAAGTGACACATTTTCCCTTGGATCCTTTGCTCTAATCCTCTAATCCTCCAGTCATGGAACAATCTGCTAACAGGGTCAGCTTCCCTTCTTTTACCCTGTCCGAGCCAGTCATCATCTTGTACATAACACCTCGATTCAGTATTCTCTTTACCCCTGTTAAATGTTCTTCCAACCTTCCTTGCTCCAAGATCAACATTCTCAACATCTCCCTGCTCGCCGATTACTCATTCAAAATCCCTCCTCCCCGGAACTATTCCAACAAATCTCTTCTGCATACACTCATGGGCGATTGCATCCCTAAAGTGACATGACTAGGACTGGACTCTCGATACCGCAGATGCGATGTGTGCATGGAAGTTGAGTTGGGGTTGTGGATGGCAGATGATTTTGGATAGAGAATAATCATGGGTGGTGTTGGTGCTTTGTGTACAGAATGAAGGAACTTGATAACACGATCATGGACTTGACTTGATATCACTATGAATGTATGGTGGTGTAACTCAGCGGGACAGGCAGCATCTCTGAAGAGAAGACATGCGTGACGTTTCGGGTCGAGCCCCTCCTTCCGACTGGCTAGGGATAATGAAGTTTAAATCAGTAGTTCATTCCTACACACTATGAATGCATAGACTGGAGAGCGTGAGTTGGGTAAAAAAAAAGATAATGTTCTTGCTTTTTTTTAATGAATAAAATGTTTAGTTTTGTAACACAAAGAGTGGTCACAGTGAGTGCTGAGTGACTGGCAATGAGGTCGATCCAATGTAACAAAAGTGGGGTCTTTCTTCACGTGGGCACCGCGACCACTTGTATTTCTCGGGCACCTTCAGCATCGAGCGAGACTGGAGGTTGGGTATTCCACGTGGGCACACATTGCCGCAGTGTTAAAATTGCTGCCTTCAGGGCTTGTCCCACGATGCGAGTTTACCCAAGAGCTCTCCCGAGTTTTAAAAAAAAAATCAAAACTCGTGGTACTTCAACACGAGTATTTTTTTACTCTCGGAAATTTTTCACTCTGTTGAAAAAACTTCACGAGTTTAACGAACTTACCGCGTTTCCCGAGTACCTGCCGTTAGCGTTACGAGCCGCCACGAGACGTCCATGAGCTCCGACGTACCCGCTACGTACATTCTACGTACTTCCCACGAGCTTGATTCGGGAGAGCTCTTGAGTAAACTCGCATCGTGGGACAGGGCCTTTACAGTGCCAGAGTTCTGGTTTGATCCTGACTACGGGTACTGTCAGTATGGAATTTGTACACTTCTCCCTGTGACCTCGTGGGTTTTCTCTGGGTGCTCCGGTTTCCTCCCACACTCCTAAGACGTGTAGGTTTGTAGGTTAATTAGTTTAGTTTAGTTTAGTTTAGAGCTACAGCCCGGGTCCGCGCCGACTAGCGATACCCGCTCATTAACACTATCCTACACCCACTAGGGACAATTTTTACATTTACCAAGCCAGTTAACCTGTACATCTCTGGAGTGTGTGAGGAAACCGAAGATCTCGGAGAAAACCCACGCAGATCACGGGGAGAATGTTCAAACACTGTACAGACAGCGCCCGTAGTCAGGATCGAACCCGGGTCTCCGGCGCTGCATTCACTGTAAGGCAGCAACTCTACCGCTGTGCACCGTGACACAGCTTCTGTGAATTTGCCCCTGATGTGTAGGGTAGAACTAGTGAATGGTTGATCGCTGCCTGGCACAGACTCGGTGGGCCGAAGGGCCTGTTTCTGTATCTCCAACACGAAAACAAACTATCTTTGGTCTAACAAGCAGCGAGCAGGTGGGATTTGGCGAGCGTCAAATGGCATGCTGGGTTACCACACTCTCCACCCCAACAATCTGTTTCCTCTCAAGGTCAAGGTCACACGATCAATGTATCTTCACCAACCCCTCCCCCCCCCCCCCCCCCAACCCGACTCCACAACGCTGAGCGCGCACACACTTCAAATAAAACATACAAGTCATCCCTCAACTGTGTTTTTGTTTCTTCTGCCACAGCAGCCTTGCTCATGATAATATGCTGACCTTAGCATCTGTAAGGAGGTAATTAATAATCGGTGATTTTGCAGAGCAGCATATGGCCTGAGAGACGGATAGCGTGCACACACAGAAGTAAGTGCGATTCTAGAATAAAAACCAGCTGTCAGAAGCTGGTGCGGCTGCAGGCGACAACTCCCATCTGAAAATGCAAGCTGCTTCTCAGAAGTGTTGCCATATTGCCTTGTGTATGCTGAAGGATGCCATTTGGCCCATCAAGTCTATACTAACTCGTGAGCAATCCCATCTCCCTCGCTGATTTTCCCTCTCATGCGTTTCCCCCCACATTCCCATTAATTCCCCTAAAATTTTACCACTTTCTGGGAGAGAATTTAGTTTAGAGATACAACGAGTTTGCGCCAGCCAGCGATTCCCACACATTAATGCCACCCTACACACACTAGGGATAATTTTACATTTTATAGCAAGCCAATAAACCTACAAACCTGTACGTCTTTGGAGTGTGGGAGGAAACCGAAGATCTCGGAGTGAGTGGGCGGGGGGGTGGGCAGAGTGAGGTGGGTTGGGCAGAATGAGTGGGGGGGGGGGTGGTAGGCAGAGTGAGGGGAGTGGGCAGAGTGAGGGGGGGTGGGTAGGCAGAGTGAGGATAGTGAGGGGGGTGGGTAAGCAGAGTGAGGGGGGTGGGTATGCAGAGTGAGGGTGGGGTGGGCAGAGTGAGGGGTGGGGTGGGGTTAGCATGAGTGATTGGCAGCCTGAGGGGGGGGGGGGGTCTGACGAGAGAGTGGTGGTGGCATGAGAGGGGAGGGTGATGTGCTTTAACCCACTGCAGCACCTCTGGTGAAGGTACTGCCACGATGCCAATGAATGGGAATATCAGGATTAAAATCGGGAACCGGTTTGAGTGGGCATGCTCGAGGCTGATTGCACTAGCCCACGGGCTTTTGTTTTCACTGGGAGGGAAGTGAGCCAGTGGAAGATGGGTTATATTTTGGCTAATCAATCCTGTCAGTCTGTGATGGATCCAATGTTCTGGGATCGGTCGTTGCATTCCAGACTCCCGTGTTGGGAAATCACGGCGGTGTCTGTCGGCATTGGCGTGTGGGATCACCTGGAGCAGGACTGACTGCGTTCTGTCGCAGTGATCAAAACAACCTCTCCCGGCTTCGGGGACCAGTCGTGACCCGGGATCAATGTGATACGGAGGACAAACTTCCCGGCATCTGGTTATTGTCTGAGAGGAGAACCACTCACTGAGGAACTGATGCTGAGCAGAGGCCGCTCTCTGACCCTCTGTGGGTAACTGGAGTAGAAAGAAATAGCTGCAGCAATGCCCAGAAGCCAAAGCAAGCCCTGACCCAAGCAGGAAAGTTACTGCTTTCTAAATTCTTAATTGGGCGCAAGTTTCCACAGGGTCTTCTTCCTATCGAGTCCACACAAAAGATTAGAAGTTCAGCCAGAGCACTTCTCGGCATCTGCACACAATGGTGTCTGTCTTGGTGGTGGAAAGACTGGTGGAAACAGGGCTGCAATGTGAATGCTCTTTCCTTGACCCTCCACCGGGTGAATCTTCCATCTTCCCCTGTCCTTGACCTCGCTGGCACTCTCCACATACACTGTGCTGTCTCCCAGACCTGACCATGAGTATACAGCCTTGGATAAAGTGGCCCAAAACATATTTAAGCCGGGCTTGTGTGGACTCACAGATCACAGGAACAGGCCTTCAGCTCACTATGTCCATGCTGACCCAGTACCCCATTTATGCTCAAGATCGACACAAAATGATGGGGTAACTCAGCAGGATCAGGCAACATCTCTGGAGACCGTATGGGTTTGCTCAGATTTCCTTCCACATCCCCAAAACGTGGATTGGTAGGGTAACCGGCCTCTGTGAATTGTCCATAAGGTGTGGATGAGTGGTAGAGTCTTGAAAGGGGGGGAGAAGTGTGGGTAGGTGTAGCTTGTGAGGATGTGGGTAGAGTAAAACTTGGCAATAATGTGTAGGAAGGCACTGCAGATGCGGGTTTAAACCGAAGACAGACACAAAAAACTGGAGTAACTCAGCGCGACACCCTGAAGAAGGGTCTCGATCTGAAACGTCTCCCATTCCATCTCTCCAGAGATGCTGCCTGTCCTCCTCAGTTACTGCAGCTCTTTTGTGTCTCTCTCTGGCATTAATGTAGATCGCTGTAATTGGGTGGTTGATGGTAGGCACGAACGATGGGCCAAAGGTCCCCGTTTCTGTGCTGTATCTCCCCCACTGCTCTTCATTGCAATGCTGTCCGACCATTTGTGCTCAACAGCGAGGGCTGAGGAGGTCTCTGCAAAATGTCCGATGGTGTAGCACCCCCTTGGTTACTGCCCTAGGAGGTTCCTGCTTTGATTTTCATGTGCAAGATGGAGGCAACATTGGTGCTGCCCCATTCATTCATTCATTCATTCACCTGCTGTATTTGGCCTTCGAGGTAATGGGAATGTTATGGGTAGAGTCAATACCTTTATAAAAATAAAGACAAATCGACAAAAGCCGTGGCAATATAATTTCCATAAGCTGCTGAAGGAAATCCTGCATTATTAAATATTAATTCCAAATGAACATATGACTAAGCACAGAATACTGCGCAAGTTTGACAGCAAACATCCACACAACACAATAGATGACCACTTTGCCAGAATAATAACCTGCTTCTGCCGTCTCTTATCGATCATCTGATCTGCAATATGTGTATATACCTAGTTGAACAGTTATAAGCACCAATTGTGAAGTTTCTCAACAAACAATTTTCTCCATCAATGTCGCAGTGTTTAAGACCCAGCGATCCTCTCTGGAGGTAAGTGCTTTATATTTTAGCGGATGCAGAAACGACAAGCAAGCTTTCTGAACGTTTTGTTCACACAATCGCTCCTTGTCAAACAGGTCTCTGCAAAACGCGTCTGATCACAGCGGTGGTCAGCAAAACGACTGTGGCGCGAAAGCGAAAGCAAAACCGCGCGAAAACAGCAGCCCCTCCCGAGCCATGTGACCACAGCTTCCGAACGCAGGGTTCGATATCTGCGGGCGCCAGCCAGAACATACCTGTACGTCCGTGAACATATGCGTTGGTTGCAGTGTGTTGGTATTCGTCATGCTTTGGCAGTCAGCTGGGAAACCTAAGGGCCCTGTCCCACTTAGGTGATTTTTTGGCCTACTACAGGCGACTGCCGCAAAATGCTCAACATGTTGAAAATTCTTCGGCGACAGTGGCAACGATTTTTCCTGTCGTGGGTTGTCATAGGTTGAGCTAGGTGCTGTGGTAGGTTGTCGCCAGGTGTCATAGTTGAATTCCATTAAAACTAGCAGTTTAGGCCTAAAGAGTCGCCTAAGTGGGACAGGCCCATAACGGACAGTTTTTTGTAACTCCCTGGACTTAACTGGACTTTTTACCTTGTCAGCTCATCTGGACGCCCACAGCGACGGCTGCGGAGGGTGGAGGTCCCGACCACGGGGGGAAAATGGAGGAGGACTGGCCATATTTTGTGCCTTCCACCACAGTGATGAATGCTGTGGTGGATGTTTGTGTTACATTTTTAGTGCGTTTTTGTGTGTTCTTTATCATCGGACTGTGGCTGGCAAATTCATTTCCCTTGCACTTTATGTGCAACGTGACGAATAAAACCGTGTTGTTGTTGTCCCTGGTCCCAATACTCGGAATAATCCATACAGAGCGCAATGACTCAAAATCACCATGTGTTAATGATCTGATATTTTTGGATTCAAGAATTTTTCTTTTGGACGCTTTTAAAAAAAAAAAAAAGTTGAATATGGTGAATCTTTCAAAGCTAAGATACCTTCCCACTTTGTTCTTTCTCTACAATCTTGCCCTGGATTCCTCATCCAATTATTCACCCTGAAGCTTCACAAAACCTCTTTATTTAAGTCACTTCTCGGCAATAACCCAGGGCGACACGGCGGTAGAGTTGCTGCCTTACAGCGCCGGAGACCCGGGTTCGATCCCGACTACGGGTGCTGTCTGTACGGGGTTTGTACGTTCTCCCCGTGACCGTGTGGGTTTTCTCCGAGATCCTCCCGAGTTTCCTCCCACACTCCAAAGACGTGCAGGTGTGTAGGTTCATTGGCTTGGTGTATGTGTAGATTTTCCCTAGAGTGCGTGTGTGTAGGATAGTGTTGATGTGCGGGATGATCGCTGGTCGGCGTGGTCTCAGTGGGCCAAAGGGCCTGCTTAC
This sequence comes from Okamejei kenojei, assembly GCA_035221665.1. Taxonomy (NCBI): domain Eukaryota; kingdom Metazoa; phylum Chordata; class Chondrichthyes; order Rajiformes; family Rajidae; genus Okamejei; species Okamejei kenojei. The sequence goes on from CM069165.1 coordinate 21,357,239, forward strand.
GCGTTGTATCTCTAAACTAAACTAAACTAATCAGTGCAAACTGGTGCTACTCTTTGATGTTTTATTAAGACAATGCTGGATGACGTACCTTCCATCATTTTCATCAAGGATATACAATATCACAATAGATGGCTGGTGATCAGCATACACTCAGTGGGCCAAAAGGACCTGTTTCTGTGCTATGAACTTTAATTCAGGAGCTCCCGGGTACTTTCCAGTGAGTTTTTTGTTGCATACCTTCCTGCTGGCTTCCCCCGCCTGGCTCCATTTGAAGCCATGTTGTCTTGTTGACAAAGATACGCAGCAACATGTTGGCAGAGTGTAACGAGGACTGTAAGGGTAGCTATTGTGACAGCTGTCGCACTAAATCAAGCTGCCTGCTGCGAAATAGCTCACGCGGTTCGACAGTCAACATTGAGCTGAGACCTTGACTGGCAACTTTGATATTTTTAACCATTAATCTTCCATTTGTAAAACAAGAAGGAACCCCCTCCTACTTTGCTTTGGAAGATATTCTGTTCTCAAAGGCTGGCAAAACCCACATTTCTATGTGCATTCCAATGCAATTTTCCATTCTGAAACACACACCAATGCAATGACAGCAGGTGCTGGCCAATATTACGCCTTCAAATGTTTGTCATGATAAAGCTTATTCACACAATCAAGATCCCAAAGTTCGCCATCACGGACATTCAATACATTTCCCAACTCGCCATTTAGCGTCCTGAAAACGTACCCAAACTGTTGCCAGGTGAGGCAGTGCAACAGCTTCAACGTACAAATTGAAGCGGGGGGGGGGGGGGGGGGGGGGGGGGGGGTGTCTGTGTGACCTTCCAGCCTGACTGAGTTCCAGGCTCATCTTCCACCTCAGAACCATCTTCCTGCACTGACCCTGATCTCTTAAATAAAACATGAAAGCAAACCATCATGTAGAAACGAGGGACTGCAGATGCTGGTTCTTGCACCAAAGGACACAAAGTGCTGGTACAAATAATAAACAAACTTTAGCAAAAGACAATAGACAATAGGTGCAGGAGTAGGCCGTTCGGCCCTTTGAGCCAGCACCGCCATTCAGTGTGATCATGGCCGATCATCCCCAATCAGTACCCCGTTCCTGCCTTCTCCCCATATCCCCCGACTCTGCTATTTTTAAGAGCCCTATCTAGCTCTCTCTTGAAAGCATCCAGAGAACCTGCCTCCACCGCCCTCTGAGGCAGAGATGATGGATATTCAATGATGGATATTCAGGCAAAGGAGGTATATGGATTAAGCATGGGCAGATAAGAATTATTCTTCACATTATGTTCCGCATGGACATTTTGGGATAAAGGGCCTGCTCCTGACTTACTATGTTCTAAGTTCAATGCCATTTCTTGCTGAGTTTCTCATCAGTCAAGCAATTCCTGACATTGTCAATATTGGCAGTGGATCGCTGGGATTGAGTCATTCTTCACCTGTGGTTTCTTGGGGTTGTGACGGTGTTTGGATGCAGCGTAGGGAAGTGTGTGGGGATTACAGCAGGCACCATGTTTACAGGATGTTCCCTGTGGATCTTCCTTGTCTTCCTGGCGATGGAGATCGTTTAAGAAACATTTAGACAGGTACATGGAGAGGACAGATTTGCAGGGATGTGGACCAAACCCAGGCAGGTGGGAACTGGCGTAGATGGGACATGTTGATACGTTGGGCCAAAGGGCCTGTTTCCATGTGTATAATTCTATGACTGAGACATTTGAAAACTTGCCGTATTTATTTACAAATCCTCAGAATTGCCGCATCATCCCCAATTCGAGCTCATTAATGAAGTGAGAGTTAGTGTCGTGGATATGTTTACTGGATTAGTAATCCAGCAACCTGAAGTAATGACCTGGAGATAGTAGTTAAAAATCCTCCAAAGGTATTAAAATCCAGGCAGTTAAATAAACTTGGAATTAAAAAGCTACTCGCACTAATGGCAGTCTTGCAAGTACTATTTTTCATCGATTTTGCTGCTATTCTTTGGGAAAAGAAACCAATCATCCTTATCTGATCCATCTTCTATGTGACTTCAACCCTTGTGGTTGATTCTTAATGGTTATTCCAAACTGCCAAGAGGCTGCGAGGAAGACTATCTTGTCTGAGTAATAATAGATGGGGGAAAGGTTTTAGCTTTGCTGGAGACACTCAGACTTTCAGAGCAAGCAAAATTGAAAGATTAATTGTAGTCATCTAAACTGTTCTTGGATGCATCAATTTTGCGATTTCCAATACTAATTCTGTTTTATTCCTTTATCCCTTTAAACGACAGGCTGGTCTCTGCGTATGAGTCACTTGTGGTGAAACAGTCTTTGTTCTAATGATTCTCTGTGTAGGGAAGAAATCTTTGTACACAATAATTCAGAATGTCCGATTTTATTATCTGTTGTTAATTCACTAGGCTGTTGAAATATTATTAACAATTTATCCCCTCAGAACCTATTTGTCTTATGAAAATCCTATTATTAGCCCCCACAATTACCTTCCCTGCAGTGAGAGAAAAAAACAATACAAATTTGGCTATCTTTCCTCCTCGTGAAAGCCTTCTGTTCCTTGTCTGACATTTTTACAAAGACATACAGGTTTGTAGGTTAATTGGCTTCGCTAAAAGTGTAAATTATCCCTAGCGTGTTAGTGTATGTGGATCGGTGTACGGTGCGGACTCGGTGGGTCGAAGCGACAGATACTTGATTAGTAAGGGTGTTGGGGGTTATGGGGAGAAGGCAGGAGAATAGGGTTGAGTGGGAAAGGTAGATCAACTGTGATTGAATGGGGAGTTGACTCAATGGGGGAAATGGCCTACCTGCTCCATTGACATGAACATATGAACTTTTGAAGTTGATTGAAGTGCTAAACATGATAAAGAGTTTATAAAGAGAAACAGTTCCATTTTGGGAGGGTTTGGAGCTGGAGGATACATATTTCATGCGATGAACAAAATAACCCCCTTCTTCCTATTATTTAGTTGCTCAGAACCAAGGTTGTCTTGCATCCACTGTTTTTCTGTGTGCATTTGGATGAGGTCATGGGGTTTGCTCCTGCTCCAGTTTTCTTATGTTTTATATTCTGAGACATTGCGGGACAAACAGTTGATCTTAACCGGAATGACTCTGAAACATAAACACTGAGGTGAAGCCTGGAGCAGTGGAGTCCAGCGTTGATGCACTCATTTCTCCTCTGTGGCACGGAGGCACAGCGCCAGACGCCCGGGTTTGATCCTGACTACAGGTGCCCGTGGATTGTCATCTTGTCATGGTGGAGAAGCTTGCGTGGACCTGAGATCCTGAGAGCGATGCTGTCTGGGGACACCCATGGTCAGCCATGACCGAAGGGGGCCTAAGAAGACAGGTGTCTCTACGGAATTTGGATGTGACCTGCATGGGTTTTCTCCGGGATCTCCAGTTTTATCCCACGCTCTAAAGACGTACATATTTTTCGGCTTGGTATAATTGTACTGTGCGTAGGACTAGCGTTGGTGTGCGGGGATCGCTGGTCAGCATGGACTCAGTGGGCCAAAGGCCCTGTTTCCATGCTTTCTCTCTGAAACAAAGAAAACATTTTAATAAAATGAACCAGAGAATCAAACTATTCACAGGATCGCACAAAGGTTGCAGCATGGGAGGAGCCAGGGTCAATGATTGGCGTCGATGGGAAAGGCCTGGTGCCGATGGACGGGGCTGTTATTGATCGGTGTAATGATTGATGAAGAAGGGTCTCGACCCGAAACGTCACCCGTTCCTTCTCTCCAGAGATGCTGCCTGCCCCGCTGAGTTACTCCAGCATTTTGTGTCTATCTTGGGGATAATGATGGATTTGAACATGGTAGACCAAGGTTCCTGATTCTGTGCCATACGACTCTGAGGCCTTTTAGTCCCTTGGGTGTACGCTGGCTCGATGCAAGAGCAATCTAGTTACTTCAACCTTCTCCCCAGACATCTTCAAGTTATTTATTTTTAAATGCTTATTTCTTTTTAAATGCTTAATCAATTCCCTTCTGAACATCCATTGGATTTGTTTAATAACTCAACAAGCGTCACTTCTTTGCAGTAATATATTGAATATACATGTACCACAAAGGAATTTGATGTGTACTTTCAACATGAAGGGACAAAGTTATTGGATTGCCCAGGAGAAGCAGATCAAAAACTTGCCTGAGCTTATTATACTGCTATTGAACTTTAGACGTCAGAGATACAGCATGGAAACAGGCCCTTCGGCTCGCCAGGTCCGCGCCGACCCGTACTCTAACACTATCCTGCACACGAGGGATGGTTTATAATTTTACCAAAGCCAATTAACCTACAAACCTGCACGTCTTTGGAGTGTGGGTGGATAGCGGAGCACCCAGAGAAAACCCACGCGGTCACAGGGAGAACGTACAAACCCTGTACAAACAGCACCCGTAGTCCCCAGCACAGTGAGGCAGCAACTCTACCCTTGCTCCACTGCGCTACCTCACATCCCAAAGGCATGCGGGTCTACAGATTGTTTGGCCTCTGTCTACTGCCCTTAGCTGTGTGCAGGGTGTGCGTGTGAAAAGGGGGACACTGTAGATCTAGTGTGAACGGGTGAGCGTTGGTTGGCGTAGACTCAGTGGGCTGAGCGATCCGTTTCCGTGCTGGTAAATCACACTAAAGTTGATCAATCAATACATGCACAGGAATGGAGGAAGAGGGAGAGGGCTGACAGTTGTCAGAAAGACAACCCATGCCTATCCTTTGACCCTGGCCTGTGTGCCATTACTCAGCGTTGCCAGGGACATCAGCCCTTGAATTTAACCCACTGGGCTCAGTCAGACATCCATAAATAATTCTGCAGTGAGAGGGATTAGAACGCTGCCTGTTTCCCTGCCGGGTGTGCGTACACCTGTATGTAGTCTCCATCAGAGGACACAGCACACCAGGCAGAGATGGGAATGGGAGGAATAAATATAATTGTATTTATACGTACATAAAGACAACAATATAACTGTAGTCAATGCCTACTATGTTCTGTTGTGCGATGCAAAGAAAGAATTTCATTGTCCTGTCAGGGACACGTGACAATAAACTCTTTTGACTTTTGACTTGACTTGACTAATGGGGGTAAATAGTAATAATGCAGTCAGATGTCAAAGACCAGAGGGCACGGCTTTAAGGTGAGAGGGGCAAGGTTTAAAGTAGATGTGCGGGGCAAGATTTTTACATAAGCATGTACAGGGAATGGAAGGATATGGATCATCAGTGATAGGAGCAGAATTAGGCCATTTGGCCCATCAAGTCTGCTCCGCCATTCAATCATGGCTGATCTATCTCTCCCTCCCAACCCCATTCTCCTGCCTTCTCCCCATAACCCCTGACACCCGTACTAATCAAGAATCTATGTATCTCTGCTTTAAAAATATCCATTGACTTGGCCACCGCAGCCTTCTGTGGCAAAGAAGTCCACAGATTCACCACCTCTGGTGCTAGACTCTGCCACTAGTGGAAGCATCCTCTCCACATCCACTCCAGAGATGCCAAGTGTCCCCGGATTCGTATTTTGCCGAAATAATTTTTTTTTTACGGTGTTCCGGCAGCCAAACATGCTGTTACGGACCACGTGGTGAAGCCCCATCACCGGCCTCCCGCCCACCCCCACCCCCACCCAGTGCGCAGGCGCAGACCCGCCGGCAACCTTGCCAAGTGCGCATGTGCCGCACCCGCCCGCCGGCAGCCCGCTGATCTGCACCAGTGCGCAGGCGCATAGCCGCCGGCAACAACCCCACGTGAGTATGTTACGGAGAGAAATGCATTTAACCCCATTTGTTACGGACAAATGGGTTGAATGTTACTGTGAACTAAATTTAGGGTTGGCATCTCTGCCACTCTATCCAAGTATTTCATGTGCTGAGATGAGGAGATTACTTAAACCTGGCATTATGTTTGGAAAGAACACTAACCCTGCCCTGTTCTGTTCTGTTCTCTGTTCCATTTTCTATGTTCTATGCAATGACAATTAGGTTTGTTTAACTTTCCTTTGTTAGGTCTATCGCTGTTGTATTAGATTAACTAGCAGATTCTTCTTCTGTAAAGAATTTACTATCGACAATTCTCCTTTTTTATAGTCCTCTCTCTTTAAAGTGGCACTTCCCTTATTGTTCTAGCACTGCAAAATGTAGTCTCTCCCAGCTCTGTGTTTGATCCATTAGCAGTCCACAAAGCATTGTATTATTACTGAAGATAGACACAAAAAGCTGGAGTAACTCAGCGGGGCAGGTAGCATCTCTGGAGAGAAGGAATGGGTGACGTTTTGGGTCGAGACCCTTCTTCAGACCCAAAACGTCACCTATTCCTTCTCTCCAGGGATGCTGCCTGTCCCGCAGAGTTTCTCCAGCTCTTTGAGTCCATCGTCAGTTTGAACCAGCATCTGCAGTTCCTTTCTACACATTGTATTATTACCTGCAAGTTTCATCTCACTTCCCAATCTCACCCTCCTTCTGTGTTGTTTGTGGGTCACAGTTAGGGTTGCCAAGTGTCCCGTATTAGCCGGGACATCCCGTATATTGGGCTAAATTGGATTGTCCAATACGGGACCGCCCTTGTCCCGTATTTGACTGCTACTACTTGGGTCGAGGGGACTGTCGGGTCGGAGCGCCGCATCCGGCCCCGCCTCACCCGTCCCGACGTAGTGCAGCCCATGGAGTGCAGCAGCAGCACCTCGCCCGTGGCCCCGCGGGTCAGCAGCCCGGCCAGCTGTCCGACCTTCGGACCTTTGCTTACCGCCGACATCACCACCACCACCCCTCCTTCCCACGGCCGATCATCGGTTCACGAGTTCGAAGTGGTGCTGGACTTTGCATGCAGCAGAGCACAAAGCCCAGGGACTTTTGTCCCTTATTTGGGAGTGAGAAAGTTGGCGACCCTCGTCAGACTGTGTCTTAGTGCATCTGCTCCAAGGGATGGTAATAATCTTACATGTTTCAGTAAGAGTGCCTCTCATCCTTCTAAATTCCAGAGTATACATGCCCAGCCGCTCCATTCTATCAACATATGACAGTCCCGCCATCCCTTGTCCCGTCACGAGACATGTGAAAGGTATATGGTGCACAGAAGCACAGCTAAATGGAAGGGGATTAAAGGACATCTGCAGCTCAGCAAGCTCGAACCACTTAGGCTCCAGAGCCCCCCCCCCCCCCCCCCCCCCGGTTGAATTACAGCCTCATAAACCTCCCTCCTGGGTACCTGTCATTCTAGATGTCCAGTTGTCAGCACTAAGCCTCTTTGATGTGATAATTTATTTATTAAAGATATTTCCACAGGAACTCTCGTTTAAGCTTGTTAACAAAGGGCGGCTGCCTCAGGGGCAGTGAGCAGATTCAGCGCAACCAGAAGACAGGCCAGACCCAGTACAGACTGGCAAAGGTGCAATCGAACCTTCTCTGAGACCAGTATTACTGACTCTCCACAACAATGTATAATCCTCCCTGCCTATCTACCAGTTGGCTGACCTTGCTGGGGACTGCATTGTATGCATTTCACTCCCACCATATAAAATAAGCTTTCACAAGAAAGATACAGATAAAGAGGTTATTCTGACCCAGTGTTCAGGTGCTTTTAAGATTTCACATTAAGATTGTGAGAGAGCAATGTATCAAGTTGCATAATTTTGCCTTCAGTAGAAGAAACTAGTGTTCATAATGGAATTTACAGAAAAGGAGGTGAGGGGAGAGGGTGTTGTTGAAATGCCTTTTATACAATTTTGTGCTATTGTTCTTGGGTGCGATTCTACTTCCTCAAAGGACTTGATCGCAACAGAGCTCTCCGTTTACATGGCCCATTTCTGATGGTAGAATGGCCTTTTCTACAGCCAAGGACAAGATGGGAGCAGGAGCGGGTCACTGCCTTCAAGCCTGCCCCACCCTTTAATATGATCGCAGCTGATTGACTCCTTTTTTGTCCTATGACTCCTTTTTTGTCCTATTTCTCGCATTCACTTAGGAGTAGAATTTCTTACGTTTCACATAGGAGTAGAATTAGCCCATTCAGCCCATCGAGTCTACTCCTCCATTCAATCATGGCTGATGTCTGCCACCTACACCCATTTTCCTGCCTTCTCCCCATCATCCATGACACCTGTTCTAATCAAGAATCTGTCTGTCTCTGCCTTAAAAATACTCACTGACTTGGCCTCCACAGCCCTTTGTGACATTGAGTTCCACAGATTACCTTCTGACTAAAGAAATTCCTCTTCACCTTTCTATGGTCTGTCATGTTCTGAGAGAATGGAGCGGCTGGGCTTGTATACTCTGAAGTTTAGAAGGATGAGAGGATATCTTATTGAAACATATAAGATTGTTAAGGGTTTGAACACGCTAGAGGCAGGAAACATGTTCCCGATGTTGGGGGAGTCCAGAACCAGGGGCCACAGTTTAAGAATAAGGGGTAAGCCATTTAGAACGGAGACGAGGAAACACTTTTTCTCACAGAGAGTTGTGAGTGTGGAATTCCATGCCTCAGAGGGCTGTGGAGGACGGTTCTCTGGATATTTTCAGGAGAGAGTTAGATAGGGATTTTAAAGACAGCGGAGTCAGGGGATATGGGGAAAAGGCAGGAATGGGGTACTGACTGGGGATAATCAGCCATGATCACATTAAATGGTGTTGCTGGCTCGAAGGGCTGAATGGCCTACTCCTGCACCTATTGTCTATTGTCTATTGTCTAAAAGAGCGGCCTTTAATTCTGAGGCTATGACCTCTGGTCCTAGACTCTCCCACCAGTGGAAACATCCTTTCCACGTCCATTCTATGCATTTCATTATTCTGCAAGTTTCAATGAGGCACCCCATCAACCTTCTAAACTCCAGCGAGTGGAGGCCCAGTGCTGCCAAGCGCTCATCATACTCTATGAGTGTATCCTTGCACCTCCATCTCCCAATCTATCAAATATTTTTTATCCACCTCTAAATACTTCTAACGATCGAGGTTCCACTGCCCACAGCAGCAGAGAATCGCTCATTATGACTGCATCACAACACTTCAGTCTACCAAAGTTTTCACTCAACAAACTAAAGTAATAAATGAGCTTTATATTAGTTCAGGTGAGATAACAGCCACTCATCTTTTCTCTCGGCTGTTAAACATGTCCATGGTTAACAGCCGACAACATGTCCATGGGACAATAGGACTTAGTAACAAATCAAATACTAGAGGACATAGTTTTAACGTGAAAGGGGCAAGATTTAAACAAGATGTGCAGGGCAGGTTTTTTTTTACACAGAGGGTGGTGAGTGCCTAGAACGCGCTGCCAGGGTTGCTGGTTGAGGCAGGAATGATAGTGGCATTGAAGAGGCTTTTGGATAGGCACAGAGATATGCAGGTCTGCAAGGATCTGTGTGATGCACAGGTAGAAAAGAGATGGTCTTGACATTTTGGTTCGGGGTGTATGGGCATTGCGGGCCAAAGGGCCTGCTCTCGTGCAGTACTGTTCGATGTTCTACGAATACTGCACCAGAATGTGGAGTATAAGCTTGATTTACATCAGGGTAAATCTGGATAGGATGGCCAGGAGTAACAGGGAGATTGGATGGGGTTATGACTGAAGAAGGGTCTCGACCCGAAACGCCACCCATTCCTTCTCTCCAGAGATGCTGCCTGTCCCGCTGAGTTACTCCAGCATTTTGTGTCTATCTTGAGCCGAATGACTGCTTTGGTAAATTCAAACTAAAAGAAAGGATCAATTTCAAGGGGTATCGTCGAAGTCTGGGAGATATCGTTCAATGTTGATGCTCATGTGCTGCTAATCCTCACCCTGGGTGAAGATTTACTGTGAATCAGATTGTCCCCCAGGGACCTGTCCATAAATACAACTAATAGCTTTGTTGAAATGCTTTTGAATAAAGCTTAAAAATCCACTCTTGACCCACGCATTCCCCCCCCCCAACTCCCTGTAGTTCTGGTTAGAGAAGTAACAGCATTGTAGCGTTTTTCTGCAAACGTTTATTAGTTTCAGATGTTGGTTACAAAGGAGGACTGCGGGATGTAAATTAAACCCCGCGTGGCTTCTGCGCGCCTCGTTTCTGCAAGCGGCGTCTCAGACATTGGAGTGAAAGAGCACGGAGCAAGCCAACAAGGGCCCCATTCTTCCCTCCACTGGGTTGATTACCGACCAGGATCCTGTTACCCTGGTTCCAGGTCCGAGATTTAATCTGCAGCTTGGGTGATGACACAGGTTCCCCTTGCCTGAGGCCGGCCCGTGAAAGCACAAGGAGGCGTTGCCGAGGGGTTGCAGGGCTCTGTGTTACCTCCCCCAGCCCGTTCAAAACCCACGCCGCTCCCCTTCGCTTTAACTCAGAGCTCTCTGGAAGGAGGAGGAATGTAGTTCAGCTTAGTTTCGAGACACTAAGGGACAATTTATTTAAGAAGGAACTGCAGATGCTGGAAAATCGAAGGTAGACAAAAGTGCTGGAGAAACTCAGCGGGTGCGGCAGCATCTATGGATCTGCTTCTGCAAATCTGAATCTATAGCTGCTGCTGCACCCGCTGAGTTTCTCCAGCACTTTTGTCTACCTAGGGACAATTTACATTGACAATTGACACCACGCCAATTAACCTGCAATCCTGCACGTCTTTGGAGTGCGGGAGGAAGCCGAAGATCTCGGAGAAAAGCCCACGCGGTCACGGGGAGAATGTACAAACTCTGTACAGACAGCACCCGTGGTCGGGATCGAACCCGTGTCTCCAACTCTACCGCTGCGCCATCGTGGTCTTGCAGCCAGAATCGGATCTCACTCCCCCACCATTTAGCACCCGCCATTGGGTTCAAACGCACACTTAAAAGGGTGGATGCAGAGAATGAATGGATTAGCAGAGCTTGCACTGGGCTTGCCTGTACATGAACTCTTCCACCCACTGCCTTCACTCTCTCTCTCTCCACGTTGAACCATGTAGTCCTTTACCACGAACATCGAATGCTGGAGTGACTCTGAGGGTCAGGCCACATCTCTGGTGAACATGGAGGGGCGACATTTCAGGTCGGGACCGTTCTTCAGACCCGATACGTCACCTGTCCGTGTCCCACAAGGACTGACCCGCCGAGTTACTCCAGCACTTTGTGTTCTACGCAAGATTCCCCTATCTGCAGTTCCTTGTGTCTTCGTTGTCCTATACCTCCCTTTGCCATCACTCGTCACCTGCACGCCTGCCAGCACCTGGCCGGAGAACGAGCAAACTCCACACAGACAGCACCCGAGGTCAGGATCGAACCCGGGTCGCTGGAGCGGTGAGGCAGCAGCTCTGCCATCTGTGCCACTCTGCTGCCTTTTGTTATAAACCCACCAGGCCATTGCTCCCTGAAAATGGAGCCTCCACGTCTAAACGTGAAGAAGTAGGGTTGTCGATCCGTTCAGTGTAAGCGCAGCACTAAAGCAGGGTGTGACTGAATAAATCTCGAGTCTTTACCTTCAAGCTATTCATGTGTGTGCTTTCAACATCCAATTAAAGTTAAAAGAGCCTTTTAATTAAGACCTCAATGTTTTGCCCACAAGAGCATCAGATATTCCAGATGTTATCAAATCTGGCAGCCTCTAATTTTCACGTCGCCCTGGTTTTGTTCCCCTCATTATTACCGCATAAAGAATCCATAATATTTGTTTTCTCCCACCGTGTTGCACCAACTTGTGCTTAGAAGGAATGTTTGGTGGATTTTTACGTACAGTGTCGGGATGTGCTTTCTGTCACGGTGGCTCAGTTGGAGTTTTGTCGTTGCCTCAAAAGTGAGGGGCTCGCAAAACTCTTAACCTTGCCGGCGGGAACACTCGAGAGATGAGGAGTTAACAGATGCGAGGTGTGATGGATGCTGTGCTCGCACGATTGACTGGGAAATGGGGAGGCGATCTTTATTTGCGCTGCTTCTCCCCAGCATTACAGATACATGGCAATTTTGGAACAAGTTACTCTCTGGCCTTCAGAGAGACCTTGGTGAATCTATTTCTTAAATTGATTGAGTGAAAGATACAGCGTGGAAACAGGCCCGTTTGGTTCCACTGAGGCCACACCAAGCATTGATCACCCGTTCTCACTGGTTCCGTGTTAACCCAGCAGAGAAGGTTATTGGCTGTAACCTTCCCTCCATTGATGACTGTACACTGCAAGGGCCAGGAAGCGAGCGGGCAAGATCATCTCTGACCCCTCTCACCCTGGCCACAAACTCTTTGAATCACTTCCCTCTGGAAGGCGACTCCGGACTGTCAAAGCTGCCACAGCCAGACATAAAAACAGTTTTTATCCACGAGTAGTTGCTCTACTCAACAGCCAAAAATCTGTAGCCTCCCTTTGATTTGGTATTTTGTTGGTTCACATGCTTGATCAATGGTGCTTTATCATTAATGTTTTATTATTATTAATGTTTAGTGCTTTCTGAGTCATTCGTAACTGTCACTGTATGTCATGTTGTTACTTGTGGGCGGAGCACCAAGGCAAATTCCTTGTATGTAAATACTTGGCCAATAAACTTACCTACTTACTTTTTTTTTACAATTAATAGTTTTTTATCGGAGGAAAAAATAAATTAAAAAAATTCACAGTACATCTGATGTATGGCATTACATTTTCCTTACTTTTGGCATCAACTCTCTGCACACTAGGGGCAAAGTTACAGAGGCCAATTAACCTGCAAACCCGCACATGCCTTCGTCACGTGGATAGGGGAGTGGGGGTGGGGGGGAAACGGAGTGCCCGGAGGAAACCCACGCAGTTGTGGGAAGAATGTGCAAACTGCCTCGGACAGCATCTGAGACCAGTTGTCTGGCGCTGCAAGTCTACCGCTGTGCCACATGCCCTCTACGAAGACGTTTCCGGGGAATACATAAAAGCAGGTTTCTGTGAAGCTGCCTCAGTGGCCATCGCTGCCCTGGAGATTCAGTCAGAATATGCAGAGTACAAGCAGTGCTGTGAAAGGTTAGGAAGAGATTGAAATCCACCCAAAGTTATTACGAATGTTCATTTAATTAAAGCAGGCCGGCAGCCCCCTCGAGTTAACCTGTAGATAGCTGCTCCTTGCTGCACCAGGCAGGAGGTGTGTGGCTGCAGTTTACCACGGACTCATACAAAGAGTTAATAACTTAATTTTGAGCAAAGAGTATTGATTGAGCCGTGATCTTTTGGGAGAGGTTCGGGCGGGAAGGAAAAGCTCTTAATTACCAAGGATCGTAATCCACGGTTATTATTGTTTTAATGCAGGTTTTATTAATTAGCAAAAGCAATCATCTCCTGCCATTTGCAAATTACATTCTTCTCTCTTTACCCCACCCTTTGACATTTTCTTTTGATGACTTCTCCTAAGCCGGCTGACAGGTCAACGCAGCTTTCTCAGAGCTTGAAGGAGTTTGATAATGAATGTAATGCAAGACCTGCTTTACAAGGTTTCTGTACCAGGCGCAGACAGCAGACATCTTTGGAAAAGGAATTTTAGCCTGAGATTGGGGGGGAGGTGAGTGATCAGGGAAGCTTGGCTGAGCTGGGGTAAATTAGGAGGTAGACAAAATTGCTGGAGAAACTCAGCGGGTGAGGCAGCATCTATGGAGCGAAGGAAATAGGCAACGTTTCGGGCCGAAACCCTTCTTCAGACTGGGGTAAATTAGATAAGGTGGGGCGAGGATGGGTAAAGGCGGGCATTTATTTTGAGAGAACAAGAATATAAAAACGGGGATGTAACGCTGGGGCTCTGTAAGCCACTGGTCAGTTCACATTTGGAGTAACGTGAGCAGTTTTGGGCCACACATCTGAGGAAGGATGTGCTGGCGCTGAAGAGGTGTACAAGAATGATGCCAGGAATTAGTGGGTTAACATATGGTGAGCGTTTGACGGCACTGGGCCTGTACTTGCCGGAGGTTTAGAAGAATGAGGTGTGGGGGGGGGGTGGCTTATTGAAACACAGACTAGTGAAATGCCTGGGTAGAGTGGATGTGGAGAGGACTTGTGGGAGAGGCGAGGACCAGAGGCCATAGCCTCAGAATAAAAGGACGTACCTTTAGAAAGGAGGAATTTCTTTAGTCAGATGGTAGCGAATCTGTGGAATTCATTGCCACATAAGGCTGTGGAGACCTCGTCATTGGATAGTTTGACGGCGGAGGTTGACAGATTTGAGATTATTTGGGGTATCAGGGGTTCTGGGGAGAAGGCAGGAGATTGGGGTTGAGAGGGAAAGATAGACCAGCCAGGATTGAATGCTGGAGTAGACTCGATGGGCTGAACAGCCTAATTCTGCTCCTGGAACTTACAAACTTATTCATGTGGAGGCACCAGTGGATTGGTGTATTCGCACTCTCCACGTACGTATAGAGACAGGATCAGACTCCAATGGTTTTGAAGTCAAAGAATCTCATACATGCTCAATTTAACATCTGTTTGCTGGGGCATGTTACTGTGACTATCTCTGTACAACTGAAGATAGATACAAGGTACTAGAGCAATTCAGCTGGTCTGGCAGCATCTCAGGGATAAAGGAGTTTCGGCTCAGAATCCTTCTTCAGACCCGCAACATCACCGATTCCCTTTCTCCAGAGATGCTGCCACACTCGCTGAGTTGCTGCAGAATTTTGTGTCTATCTTCAGTGTAAACCAGCATCTGCAGTTCCCTCCTACACATCTCTGTGGAACTCCACGTATCGAACCAGGATCTCTGGTGCTGTATAGTAATGCCCCTGTCCCACTTAGGAAACCTGAATGGAAACCTCTGGAGACTTTGCGCCCCACCCAAGGTTTCCGTGCGGTTCCCGGAGGTTTTTGTCCTCCGGCAACCACCTTCAACTAGCATCGCAACCGGCTTCGACTAAAAAATGACCGATTTTTTAAACGGAAACCACTTTCGACCATTCAAAAACCTCCGGAAACCTCCGGGAACCGCACGGAAACCTTGGGTGGGGGCGCAAAGTCTCCAGAGGTTTCCTAAGTGGGACAGGGGCATAAGGCAGCAATTCTACCGCTGTGTCACTGTGCTGCCCTGGACTTTCATCATAACCTGCTTGGTTTATTTCCGGATCCTTTGCCTGTTTTTAACCGTGTATAATATTTGTTCAACGGGCTGGATTTCTGCTGCCATCTCTTAATCTACCTCTGCCTGAGTGTCAACCTATATATAAATATTTTTGGTAACTCAATCCTCAAAGTTACTGTGTGAAGGTGATTCAAATTGATCTTATTTGCATTACCAGTTCAACTCTTTTATTGATTGTTTCAGAAGCTGCACTAAGGGCTATTGACTAGCCTGCTAAATTTAATTTCAAAGAGGAGGGTTATGAATCAAGCAAGTTGAAATGGAGCCAATGTTAATATCCATTCCGGAGTAAAGCCATGCTGATTTACTCTTGGTCCAAGACAACAAAATTAAGTCTCAATTATTTTCTTTGTAACATATCAAGCTGAAGCTTTGTAAGGCACTGGTGAGGCCTCGTTTGGAATATTGTGAGCCGTTTTGGGCCCCGCATCTGAGGATGTGCTGGCTTTGGAGAGGGTCCAAGAGAGATTTACAAGAATGATCTGCAGACTGATTGGGTTAACTTATGAAGAGCATTTGATGGCTCTGGGCCCGTACTCACTGGGGTTTCGAAGGATGGCGGGGGGTGGGAACCTCATTCAAACCTACCGAATAATAAAAGGCCTAAACAGAGTGAACATGGAACGGGTGTTTCCAATAGTTTAAAAAAAAAAATGCAATGGGAGAGTAATCTCCCAGAAATGGGACAGTCCAGAACCAGAGGCCACAGCTTCAGGATAAAAGGGTGTACCTTTAAGGGCCTGTCCAACTTGGGCGTCATTTGCCCAAGTGACTATCGCGCGAAAATCGTTTAGCAGTACGACAGTCGCGTGCCAAGTGCTCTTGAAGGCCGTGCTTCTTTTGGGAGCCATTTGCGATGTCGTTCGTACTTAGTCCGATCTCCGTGGCAAGGATTTTCCCAGAGAAAGTCAAAGATACTATGGTGAAAACATTTCAAAATTACGCGTGCTTTATACCCGGGTGGTCACGTGGTGCGGCGCTCAAATGGCGCGCCGCCGGCGTACAGGCGGCGCATAGTTACGGACGTAGACGCACGGTGACACATAATAAATGAGCATAGGCAATGTTCGTGCGTACACCGTGCGTAACCATGCATAACCACAAATTGTGCCAACACTCTAAATTCAAAATAGTGATGAGCAATTGGACATAGTTTAGTTTTGTTTAGATACACGGTTTTAAAAACAGGCTCTTCGGCCCATCGGGTTCGCACTGACCAGCAATCCCCGCACACTAACACTATCCTGCACACACGAGAGACAACTTGCAATTTTTAACAAGCCAATTAGCCTACAGACCTGTACGTCTTTGGAGTGTGGGAGGAAACTGGAGCTCGCGGAGACGACCCACGCAGGTCACGGGGAGAATGTACAAAGTCCGTACAGTCAGCACCCGCAGTCAGGATTGAACCCG
Source organism: Okamejei kenojei (assembly GCA_035221665.1). Lineage (NCBI taxonomy): Eukaryota > Metazoa > Chordata > Chondrichthyes > Rajiformes > Rajidae > Okamejei > Okamejei kenojei. The sequence goes on from CM069165.1 coordinate 21,373,678, forward strand.
GGTCTCTGGCGCTGTGAGGCAGCAACTCTACCGCCGTGCTGCCCACAGAACATCACGGAGGAAGCAAATGAATCTCTCAGGGACCCAGCAACTAAAGGAAGACCATCAATAAAATAAGAGAGATGCTCCCTGTCTTTAAGGCCCACCTGACTTCAACTGAAGGTCAGCTTGTTTAAAATATAGACCATCCGAGAGATCTGAGCTCTGGAGTGCTGTAACGTGCTTTCATGTGCGTGTGTGTGTGAGGTATTGAGGCCATTTATAATGCTCATAAACACAGCTTGTAGCGTTGGAGATATTGTTTATCTGACATCACGAAAGGGCTATAAATTGTCTCCACACCAACGAGTAATTGTTTTTGGAGGATGTTGGGCTTTTTAGTGTGGCCTGATGAATGTACATTTCAGAAACGCTGTACGTAATTTGCACTATTAAAGTGGTCTGCAATGTTCAGGACACCCTGTGACACCTCATCAACACCAAGGACCCAGTGCTGGTCTCTCTTGAAGCCCAGTAAATGTTGGGGCAAAGGGTCTTCTCACCACTCATTCAACGTCACTCAAAATGGGTGCTGTCTTTGTGGAGTTTGCATGTATCCTCCGATGGCAGTGAGGGTTTCCTCCGGGTGCTCCGGTTTCTTCCCACATCCCAAAGACATGCAGGTTTATAGGCTAATTGTCCCTCCTGTGTAAGCAAGTAAGTAAAGATTATTGGCCAAGTATTCACATACAAGGAATTTGCCTTGGTGCTCTGCCCACAAGTAACAACATGACATACAGTGACAGTTACGAATGACTCGGAAAACACCACACATTAATAATAATAAAACACCATTGATCAAGCATGTGAACCAACAAAATACCAGATCAAAGGGAGGCTACAGATTTTTGGCTGTTGAGTAGAGCAGCTAAAGTGTAGGGAATGGATGTGAAAGTGGAATAACATGGAACTATTATGATCGATGATCGGCATGGAGTCGATGGGCCTTGTATCTCCAAAAGAGGGTCCCAGCCAAAACGTTGTCTATCCATTCCTTCCGCGGATGCGGTCTGACCCGCTGAGTTACTCCAGCACTTCGGGTTTAACTCATCATTCCATCATCTGCATGTCTCCGTCACTAAAACTCCCCTGCATTGTGGCAGTGCGGCAAGCAGGCGCAGCAGTAGACCCGCAGCCTCACGGCACCAGGGACCCGGGTTCGGTCCTGACCTTGGGTGCTGTCGTTGCGGAGTTTGCACGTTCTCCTTGTGACCGAGTGGGTTTTCGCTGGGTGCTCCGGTTTCCGCCCCACATCCCGAAAGTCTGAAGAAGGGTCCCAACCTGAAACGTCACCCATCCATTTTCTCCAGAAATACAGCCCGACCGCTGAGTTGCCCCAGCACTTTGTGGCTAGCTAAAGACTCTCAGCTCAGAGAAAAAAATATTTCATTTTGGAATTAAATTGGAAAAGCCTTATTTTGACCCCAAGTTCTAGATTCTCCTTCAAGAGAAAACTTCTTCTCCACATCCATTCAGTCCACGCCTTTGGAATCTTATGCCCCTGTCCCACTTAGGAAACCTGAACGGAAACCTCTGGAGACTTTGCGCCCCACCCAAGGTTTCCGTGCGGTTCCTGGAGGTTTTTGTCAGTCTCCCTAATGGTCTAAAGTGGTTTCCGTTTTAAAAATCGGTAATTTTTTAGTCTAAGCCAGTTGCGATGCTAGTTGAAGGTGGTTGCCGGAGGACAAAAACCTCCAGGGGCATTACATGTTTCCAGAGGTTTCCGTTCAGGTTTCCTAAGTGGGACAGGGGCATTACATGTTTCAATCAAATCCCTTCTCATTCCTCTGAACATCAGCAGATACAAACCTACTCTGTCGATCCCATCTTTGCAACACAACTGCCCATTTCAGCTCACTGACTAGTAAACCTCTGAATTACATCCAATATAAACGTGACCATTCAAGTTTATGCAAACACAGACACATTTCCAACCTCGTGTACATTACACACAGATACCTGCACAACACAACTGCTGAAGAACCATACTACCATTTAATGTGCACTCACATGCCACATGCATACACTTACTCCAAACTAGCACATGTTAGGTATGTGCACACAAACATTACTCACTTGTGCATGCGTGTACACACACACATGCTGAACATACACGCACGTCCACTTTATATGTGCACGGAGGAACTGCAGATGCTGGCTTAAACCGAAGACAGAGGCAGACAGTTGGAATAGAGCAGCGGGTCAGGCAGCATCTCTGGAGAAACGGAATAGGTGATGTTTCGAGTGGAGTCTCAGTCTGAAGAAGGGTCTCGACCCGAAACGTCACCTATTCCTTAGCCTGACCTGCTGAGTTACTCCAGCATTCTGTGTCTGTGCTCACATTATATGATAGTGTATGGGCACATAACATACTGCACAGTACAAACATACATACATGCTTACATGGCAGAACTGCAGTTGTGCATGCAACACAAGGTCCACACATGATCACATATGGACTTGCACACAAACATGTACTGTACATATGTACAGTCACTGTATACAATGCAGCACACATGCAGGCATACAATTTACACATCACACTTCTCTGCTCACTCATACACCACCCTCATTGTGTAAATACATAGACTCATGGTCAGAGTAGTCCCCTCCCCATCCCCCAATGCACAGCGACCTTTTTGTGGTGGTGGGTGGGTGGGGGGGGGGAGGAAAAGTATTTCATAATAGAGAGAATGCAAATTGAATTTGAGGCCTTCAGCGAAACAAGGCCTCTCCAACTTTGGAAGGGGAACAGCTGGAATCATTTAATAACACTCCTCGTCGTTTCTGCTCATGGTTGTTCAGTGAGCTGAAGGGAGGTTGCACTGAATAAAACTCATTCCCTGCAGATGCTGGGAGATCTGGTGCCTTTCTACCCAACCCCCCCACCCCCCCCCCCCCAACTCCCTCCCCGATGCATCACCAGGGACATTGAAAACAAACCTTCCCTCCTCATCAACTGGACAAATAACAGACTTGGCAGATTAACAAGGAGCCAGGACTGTGCAGACCAGGGGCATTGACTCACTGAGCCCCTTTGCTATCACGCAGTCATGCGTTGCTCCCCTTGGGTTATTTGGCCAAACCCCATTGAGAACACTACTCACTCCTAGAGAGATGTAGTGCATGCTCTTTTTCCCACTTGCAAAAAAATTCCAAAGACTTACAGGGCTTGTAGGTTAATTGGTTGTTGTAAATGTAAAATTGTCCCTAGTGTGTGTCGGGTAGTGTTAGTGTGTGGGGATCGCTGGTTGGCACGGGCTCGGTGGGCCGAAGGGGCCTGTGCTGGGATCGCTGGAATTGGGCACTGGGGCTGCAGCAGGTGGGCCGAAGGTCGGACCCTGTTTTGGATCCTGCTGGTAAGCTGTTTGTGGTGTGAAAATGAGAAGCCTAAAGCTGAACTAAAGATCCTACCTTCTTGTGCAGAATACATTCACCAAAAACAGACTGCTTTTCTTCAGCTTAAATTTCATTTCCAGCATGCTTCGTTCTGAACTTGAGTTCATGGTTATACTGGGGGGGGGGGGGGGGGGTTCTCAAGGGACCAGTGGGCTCATCATATTGCTGTGCATCAGAGGCTGAGTAGATGGACCACGGTGTCTGGAGAATTCAGTGGATGCTGACTCATAAAATATTCCTTGCTGAGTAACAGTGCACTTGTTTTCTGCAGTGATAGCATTATTTGGCGCGCACGCACCACGCACGCAAAGCACACCTTACATGCAAACTGAAGTGCTGTTTTAGTCAGTGGGTGGTGAATCTGTGGAATGCATTGCCACAGAAGGCTGTGGAGGTCAAGTCATGGGATATATTGAAGGTAGAGGTAGATAGGTTCTTGATTAGTACAGGTGTCAGGGGTAATGGGGAGAAGGCAGGAGAATGGGGTTAGGAGAGAGAGATAGATCAGCCATGATTGAATGGCGGAGTAGACTTGATGGGCCCAAGGGCCTAATTCTGCTGCTATCACTTCAGAGCTTTCACAGAGAGTCACTCAGTGCAGGATAACGCCGCAGCTGGTGGAGCTGCTGCCTCACAACGCCAGAGACCCAGGTTTGATCCTGACATTGATTGCTGTCTGTGAGGAGTTTGCACGTTCTCCTTGCGTGAGTTTCCTCCAGGCGTTCCGGTCTCCTCCCTTGTCCCAAGCCATGCGGGTTTGTAGGTTAACTGGCCTCTATAAATGTCCCAAGTGTGTAGGGAGTGGATGAGAAAGTGGGATAACGAAGAACTGGTGTAAACAGGTGATTGATGCTCGACACGGACTTGGTGGGCCAGCCACAAGCGACCACGCCACCGTGCAGTCACTCCCAGCAAAGTCCACCACTCCTACACACATTGCATTCAACTCTGACTTGCATGGTCTCTCCCTTTCACACACATGCAGTATGTGTCTCCCTCTCACATCCACTCTCACACACACACACACACACGGGCACAGCATCACGGACACACACACACACGGACACAGCATCACGCACACACACACACACACACACACACACACACTACACACACACACACACACACACACACACACACACACACACACACACACACACACACACTACACACACACACTACACACACACACTACACACACACACACACACACACACACACACACACACACACACACACACACACACACACACACACACACACACACACACACACACACACACACACACACACACAGCACACACACACACACACACACACACACACACACACACACACACACACACACACACACACACACACACACACACACACACACACACTACACACACACACACACACCACACACACACACACTACACACACACACACACACACACACACACACACACACACACACACACACACACACACACACACACACACACACACACACACACACACACACACACACACACATCATAGCCTCAACCAGTCTCTCACACTTGAACACACACAGTATCGCTTGCAAGCATAATGTCACACAAACTCTCTCCCTCCCTCTGTCTCTCCCTGTCGCTCTGCCTCTGTCTCTGTCTCTCCCTCTGTCTCTCTCTGTCTCCCTCCCTCTGTCTCTCTCTGCCTCTGCCTCTCTCTCTCTCTCTCTATCTCTGTCTCCCACTGTCTTGTCTCTGTCTCTATCTCTGACTGTCACTCTCTGTCTCTGTCTCTGTCTCTCTCTCTCTCTGTCTCTGTCTCTCTGTCTCTGTCTCACACACTCACAAACACACAGACACATCTGTGATAGAAGAGCACAGAGGCCGCGCGTTAGTAGAAAAATACAAAACAAGGTCAATACTTTCCACCTTTAATCGATTGTATTCCAGGATCAGCAACTTCTTCATCACTGAGGTTTCAAATTGCGCTATTAAATCGCACGACATAAATATGTGAAGATGCAATGAATGTGAACGGAATAAGAGGGTCTTGGCTTCCACGCCTCGTGTGCGGAGTGGAAATGTATCATTTCTACAGCACTTTGCCCGCGCTCGGCAAGCCCAAAGCTGCTCCCAGCTGCAGAGTTGCAAGTGAGATGAGAATTGTGGCTGTGACGATATTATCCACCGAGACCAGGGGTTGGGAAACTGTGGCCTTAAGGCCTCGTGCGGCCTACTGGGCCCTTAAATGCGGCCTTTTGAATGAATCCAAATTTTGTAGAACAAGTTCCTTTTATTTTTATTAATATGTTTTTGTTCGTCTTTTTATTATTTTTATTTTAATCTTAAAATGAACGTATTTAAAATACCAACGAGTAAAAGAAGATTCAATGAAATAATCCTCCCCGACTGGCCGCCACAATTAAAACATTAGTAAGTCATGAGGGTTATTTTAACCAAATAATGTACATTTTGAAGTGTATCTGATTGAAGTATCTTGGATGTGACCTTATTAGATTACAGCTAACTTAATGTGGCCTTCCAGCGTGAAAAGGTTCCCCACCCCTGCCCTAGACAATGGTGAAAGATTCCAGCCTACAGCACCTTCCGGAACAAATCATACGCATGGCCCCGTGTTGTCGGGTTTGACAGTATCATTGATGAATTTGCAGAATACAATCCCCAGATGTCGGTCTAAATCTGATTGTCTTGAATAATACAAAAAATACAAGAATATTCTGAAAATGATGCATGGAGGAGCCTGGATCTGAGGAAGAAGCAGATTTAAATAGTCTTAGGTAGACAAAAATGCTGGGGAAACTCAGCGGGTGAGGCAGCATCTACGGAGCAAAGGAATAGGTGACGTTTCATATATAAATGCAGTAAGCTATACTGTCAATTAATTTCTGAAGAAGGGTCTCGACCCAAAACATCACCCATTCCTTCGCTCCATAGATGCTGCCTCACCCGCTGAGTTTCTCCAGCATTTTTGTCTACCTTCGATTTTTCCAGCGTCTGCAGTTCTCTTTTAAACAGTCTTAGATACTTTATCTCATTTGCACACACACGCACTCACCTCAAATGCATATACACTTGAGGGCACACTTGGCAGCTTGATGATGCAGCGGTAGAGGGGCTGCCTTATATAGCACCAGAGACCCAGGTTCGATCCTGTCTACGGGTGCTGTCCGTACGGAGTTTGCACATTCTCCCCGTGGGTTTCTCCGGGAGCTCCGGTTTCCTCCCACACTCCAAAGACGTACAGGTGTGTAGATTAATTGGCTGGGTATAATTGTAAATTGGCACTGGTGTGTGTAGGACAGTGTTAGTGTGTGGGGATCGCTGGTTGGCATGGTCTCAGTTTGGCGGAAGGGCCCGTTTCCTCGAAACTAAAGTAAACAAAACTAAATCACACCGATGCCTCTGGTTACGTATTCACAATGCGTACCGTGCGATGCACACACCGCAGGGAAGCACAGTGGCGCACCTAGTAGAACATGCTGCCTCACACCACCGGAGACCCAGGTTCAATCCTGACCTCGGGAGCAGTTTGTGTGAAGTTTGCACGCTCTCCCTGTGACAGTGTGGGTTTACTCCAGGTGTTCTCCGGTTTCCTCCAACACCCCAAAGGCGAATAGGTTTGTAGGTTAACTGCCCTCTGAAAAATGTGCCTGGTATGTAGAGCGTTGATGAGGAAGTTTGCGTAACAAAGAAGCAGTGGGAATGGATGGTTGATGTGATCATTGGACTAAAGGGCCTGTTTCTTCTTCTTTCGTGTGGCGTGCACAGCCTAAAGTTGTTGGACAACTTGTTCTATTTGATCTTCCGTCTGTGCACGTCGAGTTGATTGCATTAGTCGAAACAGGGCGGACCACGTGAAGGTTGCAATCTTCCACCCCAAGGGCCTTGTTTCAATCTCTAAACATGAAACAGAAACACATACGGACACATGTACACATAGCGCACGCTTTCTCTTTAGTTCGCTTTCTCTCCTTCTCCTCCGCCCCCCTTCTCAAGGATAACTAGGAATGGGCAATCAACCTGCAAACCCCACATCTCTTGAATGGGTCTACTCTGAGAGCTGGTATAGACAGGGTAGGCTGAATAGTTTCATTTTATGTCGTGAGAAAGTCCGAGAAAAATAAACTAGTCTTAGAGTCATCGATTCATACAGCACAGAAACAGGCCCTTTGGCAATAGATGAATATCTACATATAAGTTTAATAATTCAGAAACTTGGTGTGCAGATCAATATCAAATGTGATTGGTGTCTCCAACCCATTTTCTGCCCCTTCAGAATAAGGGCCCTTTCCAACTAGTATTCTCAATTTAGTTTAGTTTAGAGACACAGCGTGGAAACAGGCCATTCATCCCATCAAGTCCGTGCCGACCAGCGATCTCCATACACCAGCACTATCCTACACACTAGGGACAATTTACAATTTCTACCAAAGCCAATTAACCTCCAAACCTCAATGTCTTTGAAGAGAAAGTGGAAAAATTACAGAGTTATCATCTCTTCCTCTCTTCTTCACCAATATAGCCACCCCCCCTTCACCAATAAAGCCACCCCCCCTTCACCAATATAGCCACCCCCCCTTCACCAATATAGCCACCCCCCCTTCACCAATATAGCCACCCCCCCTTCACCAATATAGCCACCCCCCCTTCTTCCCCACCACCGCCCCGCGCTCCACCCAGCGCTCGCACCTATTTCTCCCCTCCCACATGGCCCCCCTCCACCTACATTCCTTCCTCCAGCTTCACAATTTGCAACTCTTCAATCCATTTTCCGTACACCTTCCGACTGTTCATCACTGGCCTTTGTCCAACAATTTGCCAATCATAAAACCTTCCACACCTGCATCAACCTATAGCCAGGCTTTATCCTAGCCCTCCTCTGTTCTAGATCCCCCTGCCCCCCCGCCCCACTGCCCGACACCTCACCCAAAAAGCGGACACGTTTAAACCAAGCCATGTTGGTGAGGCTTCAGTCTGCATTGTAAGCCTTGTTGGGACACTGCTGGCCCAAGATAGTCATCATATTTGCAAAAATCACTGCAGCCCAAGCACTCCAAGGTCAGTCCACCTTGTGAAGTACAGGTTGAAGACTGAAGGTCAGACACCAGGGCTCCCTCCACCCTCCCGTGCCCCCCCCCCCCCCCCCCCCCCCCCCCACACAATTAGTCTTAACAAGGGTCCCAACACAAGGTGGTAGCAATCCATGCTTTCCAGAGATGATGCTTGCCCTACTGAGTTATTCCAGCACTGTGTCCTATATTGGCCTCTGTTGCCGTGTGGCGATGTGACTAACTAGACAAGCAGCAGAGTTCTGGACCATTGACCGAGAGATCCAAGTTCGAATCCCACCATTACAACTATGGAATTTAAATTCAAGTAATTTAAAACATTTGGAATTGAAAAAAATTAAAAACTCGAGCTGGTAATGCCAGCTATGAAACAACGAGATTGTGTTTAAATTCTTTGAGGTTCACTGACTGCTGACAAAACCAAATGACCTCCCGAGTCCTAATGTCATTGACTATAATATCTGCTCAATCTGGAGGCAACCAGGAATAGATACTTAGCGCTGGCACATTCCCTGAATATTTACTTTAATTTCTCCGAAGGGCAGCGATGGAGTTACTGCCTAACAGCGCCAGAGTCCCGGGTTCGATCCTGACTACGGGGTGTTGTCCGTACAGCGTTTGTACGCTCTCCCCGTGACCCGCGTGGGTTTTTTTTCCCAAGATCTGCCATTTCCTCCCACCCTCCAAAGACGTGCAGGTTTGTGGGTTAATTGGCTTAGTATAAATGCCAATTTTCCCTAATTGTGTGAAGGGCAGTATTAGTGTGCGGGGATCGCTGGCTGGTGCAGTCACGGTGGGCCAAAGGGCCTGTTTCCGCACTTGTATCTCTGAACTAAGCTAAAAGCTTGGTGTTGCCCGGTTTTCTTTCTGCACCTCCCACCCTTGCTTGTGGGGTGAAGGGAACAGAGGGGCTGAAGAGGGGAGGGGATCTGAGATACTCCTGGTCACTCCAGTTCTCTCAAGCTCCGAGCTTGAATGGTTCTCGAGCTTGGCACATACTTTGGCAGTGAGGGAATCAAATATTTACGAGCTGGAGCACCCTGCATAAACTGTGCATTGATGTGATACTGGCCTCACATTGCACCGTGCACTGAAGGACATTGAGTTTTGTTATAAATGTGATATGGACATAAACACGGCAGAGCCAGACAGCCTGGTTCCACCATCCAGTCTAATTCTGTTCAACTTGCAATGTAAACAAGGGTCTAACTTTACAGCGACAGCCCTGAGAATACACAGGAAGCCATGGAAATCTAAGATAAATAGGAATAATTTACAGCAAGCAGTTGGACACTTCTAAATAAATGTTGGATATATATCACTGCCGGTATCTGTAGCCACAGTTTTTGGCCAAGTTCCACTTTGAATAGATGCTGTGGTGTAGCATTTCAGTTATTCCGGAATGAGAGTGAAGGAGAACATTTTTGGTGGGGGTTCTTCTAAAAGAAAATATTGTATTAATATCACGTTAGTCAGGATCTCTGTGCATTCCAGAGGAGTTTGCTGAAGTGAAATACTGCAGGCAAGTAGCACACAGCATGGTAATGTAAATAGCAGTGATAGCAACAGATAAGGTCTGATTGTGATCGTTCTTATCCAGGACATAGAAGCTCAATTGCTCAACTCTTCCACGAATCCTCTTGAACCCACCAAGACAAGCGGGCAATGCCTTAAGGGCCTGTCCCACTTGGGCGTCATTTGTGCGTCACGCAGGTGGCGAGCGAAGATTTGGTGAATCTCAGAATCCTGGGGCGCCGAGCGCGTCACATTCCTACACCACCACGTCTCGCCACGCGCCATGCACGCGGCACGTGTAAATGAGGTTGCGTCGTGACACGTAAATTAGGTCGCATAAATATCGTGCAAATAACGCCCAAGCGTTCAGGCCCTTTAGGTTTCTGAAGAAGGGTCTCAACCCGAAACGTCACCTATCCATCGATAGACATCAAAAGCTGGAGTAAGTCAGCGGGTCAGGCAGCATCTCTGGAGAAAAGGAATAGGTGACGTTTCGGGTCGAGACCCTTCTTCAGACCGAGAGTCAGGGGAAAGGGAAACAAGAGATATAGACGGCGATATAGGACAAATGAATGAAAGATATGCAAAAAAAGTAACAATGATAAAGGAAACAGGCTGTGGGCTAGGTGAAAACAAGTCACCAACAATGAGACTCAACAAGACTTGGTGCAGCATATAACAATTAAACCCTGTTGTCTCATGGTGATTCAGGCTCAGGGCGTGGTAGGGTGTTTAAATCTTGGTGTTTAGCCTCTGTGTTCCAGATCAGTAATTGCTAGCTGCACAAGAGCGAACAAGCTCTGCAATTTGGCTTTTCGTTTGACAGAACAAGGGGAGGAGAAAAAAGCAAGCTCGTGTAATTGTCAATTATTCACGTCACTTCAGCAGAGAAGGTTCTTCACAGATCAGAAGGGAATATTCAATGCTGTTGGTCGTTTCTTCAAACCTTTTCAATTTCAGTCTGAGCCTCTCGGGAAACATTAGGTAACGTAGTTTCATGAATACAATGTTCCAAAATAACCTTGCAGTCTGAAGAAGGGTCTCGACCCGAAACGTCACCCATTCCTTCTATCTAGAGATGTTGCCTGTCCCGCAGTCCCTCACTCCATTCTGAAGCCAATGAGCAAGGATGAATGAACAATGCAAAACTAAGTGAAGATAGAGGGGAAATTTGATTGAAGGATGTCATTTCACTGAGGATTGTGACTGCAGATGAAGGGACAAAAAGAGCTATTCCTGGGTATTGTGAATACAAGGAACTGCAGATGCTGGTCTACAAGACCATGGAAAAAATTGATACTTTTTTTACTAGTAGGTTTAGTCGTAGTAGGTCAGCATGTTAGTCGTAGTAATCGAGGGGAGTCGAAGGTAGTCTTCATCATAGTCGAAGGGAGGTGACTTCACTCTCCACTATTCAATGTCCAATTTCCCCAAAGTTAGTGATAGCTAGTCATAGCTAGTCGAAGCTGGTCTTCCACATAGCCGAGGGAGGTCTTCAACATGTCATTTTTTCAAACTCTTCTAAACTCGCCAATTAGGTCGCCCAAGTGGGACAGCCCCTTACGTCTCCATAAAATAGCCACTACTTAATTTGAAAAGCGTTTCAGGAGTAACACTGTTATTCAGATAAAGTCGACATGCTCTCATGGGAATGGTTGAGATAGGGTGAATTAAAGTAGGATGTAAACACCGGTACAAGTCATTTAAACATAGCGGCTGCGTGCTCAGTCCAAGTAAAGGTGAAGCCACCAAATACGGTTCAAATGGCATTCATTGCAATAGAGCGATGCGGTGGTTCAGGTGTGTGTGAATAAGTAAAGCATTCCTCTTTACTTGGATGTTAGTTTCGTTTCCATGTTCAGGTTGTGATAGATTTGAATTGATTCTGACATTGACCGAACAATAACCTTGATATCACAGTCAGGAAAGATTACTGCACACCAGCCTGAATTAGTTCTGCCCTTACAGGTCAAAAATCAGTTTCTGACTGAGATGCACTCTGGAAATGTTACAGGAAAACTGGATAGATACAGTAGACATAAACACAGACATCGAACAGCACAACACAGGAACAGGCCCTTTGGCCCTCAGTGTTGGTGTCGAACATGATGCCAAAGTAAACTAATCTCATCTTCCTGCATGTGCATCCTCAATTCTCCGCAGAACCATATGCCTGCATGCCTAAAAGCCTCTTAATCGCCACCATTGTTTAGTTTAGAGATACAGCGCGGTAACAGGCCCTTTGGTCCACAGAGTCCGCGCCGACCGGCGATCACCGCACATTAACACTATCCTACACGCATGAGGGACAATTTACAATTTTACCAAACCAGTTAACCGACAAACCTGGGTTCAGACTGTCTACCCTATCTATGCCTCTCATAATTTTATATACTTCTCTCGTCTCCCCTCAACCCCTGGCATTCCCGAGAACACGGCGAAAGCTAGTTGGATGAAAACAAGTTGTTAGTATAAAGCAACAGAGGAATTGTAACTTAATGTGACCACCAGAGGCTGCCTGAAATAAGGCCAGTGTGAATGAAGCCTGTGAAAATCAAAAGAACTGCACATGCTGGAAATCTGAAGCAAAAAACAGAACACGCTGGAAATACTCAGCAGGTCAGCAAACATCTGTGGGAAGAGAAACAGAATCAATGTCAGATACAACATCAAGAGAGAACAAAGGCTTGGAAAGCTGCAGGGAGGGGTGGGGGAGGTGAGGGGGGGGGGGGGGGGGGGGGGAGGTGAGGGTGGGGGGGATGATACAGAATGGGCTGAAACTAGGGTGACCATGGGGACAAGCTGTAAACCAGGCTACCTGGTCGTTGAAACTTACCGAATAGTGAAAGGCCTGCTTAGAGTGGATGTGGAGAGGATGTTTCCACTCGTGGGAGAGGCAAGGACCAGAGCCCATAGCCTCAGAATGAAGATGTTCCTTTCGGAAGGAGATGAGGAGGAATTTATTTAGTCAGAGTGTGGCGAATCTGTGGAATTCTTTGCCACAGAAGGCTGTGGAGGACAATTCAGTGGATATTTTTAAGGCATTCATAGATAGATTCTTAATTAGTACGGGTGTCAGGGGTTATGAGGAGAAGGCAGGAGAATGGGGTTAAGAGGGAAAGATAGATCATCCATGATTGAATGGCAGAGTAGACTTGATGGGCCGAATGGCCTAATTCTGCTCCTACTTCTTCCTCTTGCGTATGGCGGGCACAGCCTAAAGTTGTAGGACAACTTGTTCTATTTGCAATCTCCCACCCCGCCTAATTCTGCTCCTATCACTTATGAATGTATGAGTGAATGGAAAGAGTTAGAGAACGTTAGGCCTGTTTCTCTTCCCGCCGAGGAGCATTTCCAGCATCTCATAACGGGCAAGTGAATGAGGAGAGGTGGTGCTCGAGAGGCTGTCTGCTCCAGGACACAATTCTAATGTCCTGATCCTCATAACCTGTCAATATTGTGAGACCTGTTAGCAGAACCTCTCCTGCCGCTTAAACAGGATGGATGATCGATTGCTCCTTCATTTATTCATGAGCTTTAATCCAATTGACAAAGAACCTGGCAATTAATTGACTTCCTGTAACCAAGGCCCAGTAACGAGTCACGTTGAAACGGCATCTGGCTTACTAGCCTCTCCATTCACTAGTGGGGCCAGTGACATTAACCGTGGGTTCTATGTGCATTGCAGTAGAAGGAGAATAAAAGGATGTTCCCTCAGGAAGGAGATGAGGAGGGATTCCCTTAGTCAAGAGGGTGGTGAATCTGTGGAATTCTTTGCCACCGAAGTCTGCGGAGGCCAAGTCAGTGGATATTTTTAATGCAGAGATAGATTAGATTTGTGATTAGAATGAGTGTCAGGGGTGATGGGGAGAAGGCCGGAGAATGGGGTTGAGGGGGAGAGTTGGAATGAATGGCAGTGGACTTGATGGGCCGAATGGCCTAATTCTGCTCTTATCACATGAAGTGAGAGAGGGAAACAGGCTGATTAGCCCATCGTGTTAAACTGGCATTCTAGTAAGGAGATCTCCAATTGGATTCACTTCCCTTGTTTATTTCCCATCCAACTTTTTTTCCCCATAAAATTCTTATCCAATTACCATTTGAAAGTTGTTGAATCTGTTTCCGTCCTCTGTTATCGGACCTAGGTTTGCCACGGTGTATTTCAACTCGTGAAAAACTGACTATGTAACAACATTTGTTCCTTCTCTCTTGTCCGGTTCTGTCATCTTAAAGGGCCTGTCCATCTTACGCGATTTGTTTCGGCGACAGGCGGAAAATAGGCTGTCGCCACACGGTCGCGGGGTGATGCCTGCATGTGTCCATGTGTGTTGTCTCCTCAAGTGCCGGAAATTTTTTTCTTGTCGCCGCTGGAATTTGAAATGTTCAAAACATGTCGGCAACAGCGGGCTTGGCGTTGCCTGTCTTCTCCTGCCGGAGGTTGTCGTAGGTACTGACGCAGATTGTTGCTAGGATGATGCTAGGTGACGTTGGTTGTTGCCGGGTGCTTATTCCGGTGAATTCCATTGTCGACAACCTACGTCAACCCGCGACAGGTACCGGCAACTGAATCGTCTTCAGTTGTCTTCAGTTGTATCTTTATAAATCTGAAACGGTTGTGTCTGTTGGGAAGTGGCATATGTGTGTGTGTGTGTGTGCTGGATAGTTTGTCTGTGAGCATGGTTAACCGTGTGGAGTTGGTAGGTGTGTGTTGCATGTGTGGGTGAGTGTTTGGTGTGTGTGTGTGTGTTGAGTGTGGGCTTTCTGGTATGCAATGGGTCTGTATGTGAGTGCGCGTGAATGTTGAGTGTGTGTGCAAGAAGGAACTGCAGATGCTGGTTTAAACCGAAGGTAGACACTAAAAGCTGGAGTAACTCAGCGGGACAGACAGCATCTCTGGGGAGAAAGAATGTGGTGGTGTTTCGGGCCAGAAGAAGGGTCTCACCCCGGAACGTCACCCATTCCTTCTCTCCTGTCCCGCTGAGGTAAGGGCCTTTGCGCGTCATTTACGCGACATCATAAATGCGTCACGTGATGCGCGCATCATGCATGTGGTGACGTAGGCAGTGACACGCGGTCTCGCGCGGCACCCCAGGATTTTGGGATTCACAAAATCTTCATCGCCACCTGCGTGACACACAAATGATGCCCAAGTGGGACAAGCCCTTTACTCCAGCTTTTAGTGTCTATCTTGGGTGGTGTGTGTGTGTGTGTGTGTGTGTGTGTTTGACAGCGTGGGTGTGTGTGTGTTTGGGAGTGTGTGAGTGGGTGTGAGTGCGTTGTGTGTATGTGCATGTATGTGAGTGTTCATTGCGTACATGTGAATGTCTGTGCGGATGTCATGTGTGAGTGTTACACACGTGTGTACGTGTGGTGTGTGTTGGGAAGTGATCAGTATTGAACGAGGCGTTCCTTTGCTCCATAGATGCTGCCTCACCCGCTGAGTTTCTCCAGCAGTTTTGTCTAGTAGTCAACGAGGTGCGTTTTTCCAAACTGCCCCTCTGGCATCATAATCCGACTGCAGCAACCTATTGGATTTCACTCGGTAGCTTGTTCTTGCCTGCAAGGTCTCACTCGCCTTCCTTCAAGACAGATGAGCTTTTGTAACTTCCTCTCCCAACAACCCCTAAGCCTGCGTGTGGAGCCTTTCTCCCTGTGAAAAATCCAGGCTCTACGGACCACCCGTACACAAGTGCCTGTGAGGAACGTCCTGCCAATCGCACCACACATCTCGCACGTGGACTCCCTCCCAGCAAGAGTGCAACTTCTCCACGCGGCGTTACACTGCCTCTTCTGTGTCAGAACTCTGGGGAATGCCCTGACATCTTTCCGTTCCTGATTTACGAGTTGGGAACGTCATCGATGTTTATAAATGCTCCCTTTCTTACAGTTGCAGATTGTCCTGGCACACTGTTGTGTGCCTGTGCACTGTGTTCTCATATGTAGTTGGACAACTCCCTGTTCCTTCATCCTCCCTGTCGATCGGTGACCGAGATCCCAACGCCAGGAGGTCAAGGTCACCGACAGATCTAATGACAGATCTGTGCGGCCCCGTGGCAATGTGGTCGAGTTACTGCTGCTCTCTCTCTCCCTCCCCCCCACCCCCTCCCTCACACCAACCCCCCTCCTCTCCCCCCTCTACCTCCCCTCAAACCCTCCCTTATTCACCCCCCTCTCATATTTACACCCCTGGTTTCAACCCCCTCTATTTCCCCCTCCCCTCATTCACTCCCTCTCCCCCTCCTTCCCTCAGCTTCTTTATCTCTCCTTTTCTCCCTCTCTCTCTCTCAACTTCCCCCCTCCATTTGCCCCTATCTATCCCTCCTCTCCCTCCCTCATTCCCTCCTCCACTCTCTCTCTCTCTCCCTCACACACCCACCCAACCCCCCCTCAATCCCTCTCCCCCCTCAAAACCTCCCTCCCCCTCGCCAGAGATCCAGGTTCGATCCTGACTGCGGGTGCTGTCTGTATGGAGTTTGTACATTCTCCACGTGACCGCGTGGGCTTTCTCCGGGTGCACCAGTTTCCTCCCAGTGAATTATCCCTAGTGTGTAGGATGGTGCAAGCGTACGGGGTGATCGCTGGTCAGTGTGGACGCGGTGGGCTGAAGGGCCTGTTTCCACACAGTAAGTCTAAAGACATTGGAGTGGAGAGTCGTTTTCTATCATTGGTGAAGAATGAGCCCACAGAGCGCGGATTGGGCATCCGAACAGTCCCTTTGAAGCCAATGGAGCTGAAATTTTGGAGTTGCCTGTTTTCGCAGACACTTCTGCATGATGAAGGCACAAGTACATGTCCCTACCCACATTTGTTTTCGAATGGGAAAAAAAACAATCTCATTCCAGTAAATGTAAAGACCTGCGGAGCAGTGCAAAGGTCTGCCGGCTGCTCCGTCAGGAGTACAAAAGCCCGAACGGAAAATTACACAGGCAATGAAATTGAGAGGCATGATCTGCATTTCTATAGGGCTTTCCTCATCCTCAGATACAGTTAGGTTAAGGTTTAGATTTGGGTTTATTCTTTTTGTGTGGTACAGTGAAAAACCTGTGCATGCAGTTCAGATAGTGCAATGCATAAATACGACCAAGTTAAACTCAAGTACAATGGGTAGAAGAAATGCAAAGATACACATTGCAGAATTTAGTTCTCGGCATTGTACTCCACCAGTTTCACAGACATAGAAACATAGAAATTAGGTGCAGGAGCAGGCCATTCGGCCCTTCAAGCCTGCACCGCCATTCAATATGATCATGGCTGATCATCCAACTCAGTATCCTGTACCTGCCTTCTCTCCATACCCCCTGATCCCTTAAGCCACAAGGGCCACATCCAACTCCCTCTTAAATATGGCCAACAAACTGGCCTCAACTACCTTCTGTGGCAGAGAATTCCACAGATTCACCACTCTCTGTGTGAAAAACGATTTTCTCATCTCGGTCCTAAAAGACTTCCCCCTTATCCTTAAACTGAAAATCCCACAAACAGCATGTGATAACAACCAGATAGATTGTTTCCGTGAAGGTGGGAGGCCAGCACACCAGCGAGAATCTCCCACTCCCTTCAGAATTGTACCATGGGATCTTCTCAGGGAACAGATTCTGTCGCGGTCCGACATCTCACCCAAAAGGTGGATGCGTTTAAACAAAGCCATGTCACTGAGCCCAAGATAGCCATCATGTTTGCAAAAATCACTGCAGCCAAAGCACTCCGAGGTCAGTTCACTTGTGAAGTACTGGTTGAAGACTGAAGGGCCCACCCTTCCCTCCCCTCCCCTTCCCTCCCCTTCCCTCCCCTTCCCTTCCCTCCCCTTCCCTCCCCTTCCCTCCCCTTCCCTCCCCTTCCCTCCCCTTCCCACCCCTTCCCTCTTCTTCCCTCCCCTGCCCCCCCCCCCCGCACCCATCCCCTCCCCTCTCCCCCTCCCCTCCCCTGCACTCCCCCCCCCCCCCCCCCCCCCCCCCACACCCATCCCCTCCCCCCTCCCCCGCAACGCTGCCTCCTCCTCCTCCCCTGGAATCATCGACATACTCCACCTTGGAAATGACAGCAGATGAGAGTGGAGGGAGCCCCAGGGTGACCAAGAGGGCACACTGGAACACGCCATCATTGGAAATGGTTTCAGTTAAGGTTTAGATTTGGGTTTATTCTTTTCAT
>CM069165.1:21396843-21429343 GCA_035221665.1 Okamejei kenojei
CATCTTTGGAGTGTGGGAGGGAACCGAAAATAGCAGGAATTGGACAGGCTGGATGCAGGAAAAATTTTCCCGATGTTGGGGGAGTCCAGAACCAGGGGTCACACAGTTTCAGAATAAGGGATAGGCCATTTTGGACTGAGATGAGCAGACAGCACCCGTAGTCGGAATCGAACTCGGGTCTCTGGCGCTGAAAGCGCTGTAAGGCAGCAACTCTACCCCTGCGCCACCGTGACGTCTTGCAGTTAGAGTCTGAGAGTCAGACAGTGATACAGTGTGGAAACAGGCCCTTTGGCACAACTTGCCCACCCCAGCCAACATGTCCCACCTACACCAGCCCCACCTGCTTGCATTTGGTCCATATCCCTCCAAACCTGTCCTATCAATTTGCGTCTATAACTATTTCTTAAACGTTGGGATAGTCCCTGCCTCAACTACCTCCTCTGGCAGCTTGTTCCATACACGCATCACTTTGTGTGAAAAATTAAGAGTCTGTCCCACTGCGGCGACCTAATTGGCGAGTTTAGGAGAGTTTAAAAATATGTCATATTGAAGACCTCCTTCAACTATGGTGAAGACTGTCGACGACTACCTTTGACTACCCTCGATTACCTACGCCTAACGTGCCGACCTACTACGACCTACTTCGACTAAACCTACAAGTAAAAAAAGTATAGATTTTTTTCCATGACGACCTTTTTTTACTTCAGAGCATTTTTCAGCATGTTGAAAAATATGCTGCGACCTAGCTGAGGCCTCAAGTACGCGGGGACCACTCTCGAGCATGAAGGAGAGTTACAAAGACCTCCTAGGACCTCGTGTCGACCATGCTGCGAGTATGAGTCGAGGGCAAACTCGTCTGAACTCGCGGGTTAGGTCACCGCAGTGGGACAGCCCTTTACGCCTCGGATTCCTATTAAGTCTTTTCCCCTTCACCTTAAACCTATGTCCTCTGGTGCAAATGGGGAAAGCTAATTAGCAGACATCATTGGCAATTTAAAGTGTAGGAAGGAACTGCAGATGCTGGTTTAAACAGAAGAGTAACTCAGAGTTACTCCAGCATTTTGTGTCTGTCTTTGGTGATTTAAGGGCCTGTCCCACTTGGCGATATTTTCGGCAATAGCCGGCATTATTGACGGACGTATCAGGTCACCGAAACATTCGCGGCGTGAAGACGTATGACGCGCGGCGTTTTTTCAAGTGTCGCAACATTTGTTTTGTCGCCGCTGGATTTTGAAATGTTCAAAATCTTTTGGCGACACTGTTATGACGCCGGCAGTCACCGAACAAAATCGCCGTAGGACAGACCCTTTAATGATCTTCCATCTGAAGATATGGTGAGGCAAGTACTTTATGTCACCACGGTGGTTCATGGCCGTCCGAAGGGGGGGTGCGTTGGGTGCGACCGCACCCCCTTTTTTTCCCAGAGGAAAAAAAAATTCAGAGGAAAAAAATAAAATATTTGCGACCATCCGCGCCTGCGCAGTGGGGGGAAGCTGGTGACCAAAGATGCAGAAGCGACACAAACTGACGCCGTCTCTCCGCCCGTGCGCAGTGGGCGGGATCAGATCACCGCCATTTTCAATGCATCGCCTCGACGCTCCGGGCCTAGTTTGGGTGAGTGGGACCGTGAAATATTGTGTTGCATCGCAGGGAGGGGGAATCTGTTTGTTTTATATCGGGGGGTGTTAAACTACCCGCGAAGGGTCCAATCCGACCCGTGGGATGGTTTGGACAAAAAGGAGTTCCCGTTTCTCCCGGGGGGGGGGGGGGGGTGTGGTGTTTGCCATTCTTGCCATAGAGGGGGTACAGAGAAGGTTCACCAGACTGATTCCTGGGATGTCAGGACTTTCATATGAGGAAAGGCTGGATAGACTTAGCTTTCACTCGCCAGAATTTAGAAGACTGAGGGGGGATCTTATAGAAACTTACAAAATTCTTAAGGGGTTGGATAGGCTAGATGCAGGAAGATTGTTCCCAATGTTGGGGAGGTCCAGAACAAGGGGTCACAGTCTAAGGATAAGACGGAATTCCTTTACGACCGAGATGAGGAAAATATTTTCACACAGTGGTGAGTCTCTGGAATTCTCTGCCACAGAAGGTAGTTGAGGCCAGTTCATTGGCTATATTTAAGAGGGAGTTAGATGTGGCCCTTGTGGCTAAAGGGATCAGGGGGTATGGAGAGAAGGCAGGTACAGGATACTGAGTTGGATGATCAGCCATGATCATATTGAATGGCGGTGCAGGCTCGAAGGGCCGAATGGCCTACTCCTGCACCTATTGTCTATGTTTCTATGTTTCTATGCACCGCTCGGCCCCGCACCTTCCTGTTGGCTGGCGGAGGAGGGGAGACGGTGGCGACTCGGGAGTTCCCAACAGCCTCCCCCTTTGGCGGTGGCACTTGGCAGTGGACAGGGACGGCCAAGGCTGCGGGGCGATGCTGCCGTCCCTGTCCGAGGAGCGCTGACCTTCCTTCCTCACCACCTCCTGTGCCCTTCCCCTCTCTCTCTCTCTTGTACGTCCCCCTCCATCCCCCCTTATCCTGGGACCCCTCCTCTCCACCCCACACTGATCCCCTTGCCCCCCTCTATTCAGTCCTCACTGACATCCCCTGTGCTCCCCTCCCCATCTACCACCCCCCCCCCTTCCCCATCTATTCATCCTGATCTCTCTAACCACCTTGCATTGATTCTCCTGCCAGCTCCACATCCATCCTACACACGTCCCCATAATTCATCCTGTACTGACCCCCTTCCTACCCATCCTGCACTGCCCCCCCACCATTCATCCTGTACGGAACCCCATCCATCCTGCACAGCCCCCCCGATCCACACTGTACTGACCCACCCCCATTCATCCTGTATTGATCCCCCCCATCATCCTGTACTGATTCCCCCCATTCATCCTGTACTGATTTCCCCCCCATCCAAGCCGTATTCCCCCACTGACATCTCCCTCGCTCTCCCCTCACAATTTTACCGACTCCAACCAGCACACATTAATTCCCCTGCCTCAATCCATCCATTTTGCACCAATTTCCTTCTCTACCCCCCCCCCCCCCCCCCCCCGCCTCGCCATCTATCCCACACTGATTTACCCACCCCCCCCCTCGAAAGAAATAATAGAATAAGGGAAGTGGGGGGTGGAGGGGAGAGGGGAGTTCAGTCTACACTCGCTGAATCCATCCCTGTGAAGAGTTAGAGATGGTGATTGGATCTGGAAGCGGACCAATACATCTGTAAATAAAACTGGACAGACATCTTTTCATTTGCACAATTGATTTTATTGTATTAATTTTAATATATTAATGTTTAAAATCCATGCATTGAAGGAAGAATATTTTACAGCCCATCTGTGGTCCTTAACCCCAACCCTTAGCCCTAACCGGTCGTCACCCGCAGGGCAGCGTACGTCAGCGTATGACGGAGCACGACATGATGAGACACCCAGATGTCGCCCCTGGACTTTGAACATTACAAAATCCAGAGGTGACAGGGAGTCGCCGCGCGTCACTACATGCGTCACCACGCACCAGGCCGCGTCACGACCCGACCACGACTCGACAACCTTTTTTCAGGCTGTTGCCGAAAATGTCCCAAGTGGGACAGGCCTCTCACGCTGCGAAACATGAGGGCGAGGGTTCCGAAGGCGGCGTCGGCGGCAAACTTCTCCCTGGCCAGGTTCTCGATCACCCCGGGCTCGGGTCCGCAGTGCTCGAAGGAACTGTCCTAGCCCGAGCAGGCTCGGGAGAAGCGGCAGCTGAGGTCAGAGTGCGAGCGCCATAATCTGCCTTCACCAACCTGCCGCCTGAGCGGCTCCTTGGGGCGACCTGCTGCTGCTTCTCTTGGCGTGGTTACTTGTGCACCCTTGGGTGCTGCTGGTGTAGTTACTTGTGCACCTTGGGGTGTTGCTGGCGAGGCTGCTGTTTCTCCCTGGAGTGCTGCTGGTGTGGTTACTTGTGCACCCTGGGGTGCTGCAGCCTCTGTACCCTCTGCTAATTCTCCCCTTCCGACGTTGCTGCTCCTGTTGCCAGCCCCTGCTGCTTGTCACCCCAGCCGCTAGAGCAGGGCAGCAGCCAACGGACCAGGCTGCCACGGCTCTTGAAACTGCGGGCGCTGCTGGTGGCCACCGCTCCTCGCACAAACTTGCACTTCTGCTGGTACATGACCAGCGAGTCGGGCCTGAACTGCCTCTTGGAGCCGGAGCGACGCGCAATGTCAGGCGGGAGCCGCAGCTGCCCGCTCTGCTGGGGGCTGCCGGAGGCCACGTAAGCCTTCATGCTGCTGCTGGCCCTGCTGCCGCTGCCTTCCTCGGGGGCAGAGCTGCCCAAACCAATGGGATCCACTTTGCACCCCCTCGCCGTCTGGCTCTTCAAGCTCTTGGCCTTGTCGGCAGCCAGTCTCTCCACAGCGCTCTGCCGACCCCACCTGTCCCCCTCCATTTGACTGCGGACGTAGCCTAGGCCCTTGGACATGAGCCTGAGCGGCAGAGAGACGCTTGCCTCAGGCGGCATGCTTGCAGTGGGCGCGATCTCGCTCGGCATCTTACTTTGACCCAGCTAACGAGGACAAACACGTTTTCACATCCGCAAAGAAGGAAAGACCAGGACTTCCATGAGCAATGACAGGCTGTCTGCACTCGCATTAATCCACATTCACTGTGGCTTTGCCCATGACTTGGACAAAGTGGTGAGTAGGTTTGCACAGTTGCATTCTCAGAAAACGGAACTATTTCATGTTGAGGTTGATGTGATGTGAAGTTGTTAGGTCAGGAGGACTATTAAAGGTGCACTGCACACACTAACACAGTCTAACAGTAACAGGCAATCAAATCAACTCACAAAACATTTTCTAAGAAAAGGTTTTCTTTACTGCAAAAACTTACATTATTTTATTTGCAGTTTGTGCATGCTCCTTTATAACATTTTACATAACAACAGTATAACTTGATTATTAAAACAAGGACAACAATTCTTAATTTAAAAAAAAGGATACAACAATGATCATCACATTCCACCCATTCATTACTCTTGACAGCCAAAATTATTTCTGAAATATTGGTCATACATTTGGTGCAAAAAGCTCCAAAATAAGGCACAGAATGCAGCAGAGAGCATCTAAAACCCCAGAGCTTTCAGCCCCGGATGTGAGGGGCTTCCCACTTGTGATGTGCGCTGCGTGCACATTATTTCACGTAACATTTTTGGAATCCTGTCATGCCACCCCCCTTTTTGAAAAGCTTCGTCCGGGCCTGGTGGTTGAGTGATTGCCCAAGACGCCGTGGTTCTGAGTCATTGATTCAAAGACATGAGTTCATGTTTCATTACAGAAACTGGGAATTTAACCAAGTAATTGTAAATTGTAAATTGCCCCTTGTGTGCAGGGAGTGAATGAGAAAGTGGGATAACATTGAAGTAGTGTGAACAGGTGATTGATGTTTGGCATAGAGTCGATGGGCCAAATGGCCTGTTTGTTTCCATGCACCATCTCCAAACTAAACTGAACTATGTCCATTAATTAGCTCCTACTCCTCGCCGCAAGGGGCAGTGGGGATATTAACCAGAGCCTCCTAACCTTGAATCTAACCTTGAACTCTGCCAGGGTTAACTCGGTGCCAAAGATAGATGGAGATATGCTGGAGTAACTCAGCGGGACAGGGAGCAATGTCTGGAGAGAAGGAATGGGTGACGTTTCGGGTCGACACCCTTCTTCGAAACATCAGTCTGAAGAAGGGTCTCGACCCGAGACGTCACCCATTCCTCCTCTCGAGACACGCCACCCGCCCCGCTGAGTTACTCCAGCATTTTGTGTCCATCTTCGGCTCCTTCCTCCACATCCCTGTGCCAGTCGGCCTCCTCGACTCGGCACCCAACATTCCTGCACAGGCCGGGTGCAGAGAAACTCACGCCAGTCTCGGGCGAGTGGCGGGAACAGGCCGCTTTTTCACCCTCCAGCCCTCGGGCGTCACAGTGGAAATTTTTCTCAGACCGCATTTAATTTCACACACCCTAGTTTGCAGACAGAGCTGATCTTTGGGCAGAGCACAAGCGGGCGACTGCTTAAATTGAAGCTAAATGCTTATGTGCGTTTATGTTACTTGCAGAGCTCGGCAGCCTTTGAACAGGCCTATAATTATGCATTCAGCATGCTGTCTCCGCAATGTCTGTTCTTGAATGGAGCTGCTAGCGTGTTTCTGCTGAGATGTAATATTTCTTCCCTTGCACATATTAAGTACAGATGTTTTCATTTAATCTCTGCTTCCTGTTTGCTTAACAAGACAGAAAAATGTAGTCTTTATAAGAAGCACTTATCTCCCCTTTGCTAATTAACTTTCTTCTTTCCAACCATAACAGATACCGAAAACTGCCTCCCTGTATTTAACAGCAGGGACTAGAGCACAGGAGGTCACCTAAAGGGCCTGTCCCACTTGGTAATTTTTTTCAGCGACTGCCGGCGTCAGATCAGTGTTTCGCCAAAAGATTTTGGACATTTCAAAATCCAGCGGCGACAAAAAATATGTTGCGACACTTGAAAAAAACGCCGCGCGTCATACGTCATCAGGCCGCAATGTTTTGGTGACCTGATATGTCAGTCAGTGATGGCGGCTGTCACCGAAAAAATCGGCAAGTGGGACAGGCCCTTAACCCTTCATGCTCCAGCTTCTGAGTTGAAGTTGCCGGCTCCAGATTCCCTTTCCCCTTTCCCGGCTTCTTGCACAGAGTTCAACGGCGTACAACTGCAGGAGGAGGCTTTTCACCCATCAGGTCTATGCCAGCCCCATGTAGAGCATTCCTGTCAATACCATTTCCACGGTGGCTCAGCTGGCTGAGCCGCTGCCTCACAGCGCCAGAGTCCCGGGTTCGACCCTGACCTCGGGCGCTGTCTGCGGGGAGTTCCTTGTGACCGCGTGGGTTTCCACCGGGTGCTCCAGTTTCCTCCCACATGCCAAAGGCGTGCGGTTTATCGGCTAATTGGCCCCCTGTACATTTCCTCCCCGGTACGTATGATAGAACTAGTACGGGGATCGCTGGTCAGCACGGACTTGGTGGGCCGAAGGGCCTGTTTCCACGCTGTATCTTTTTAACTGAACTCAACTAAACTAAAAGAATGTGCCATCCATGGACTGCATACAACAGGCAATCAAAGCTGCTCTACCCAGAATCTATCGGCTCATGGCATGGATCAAGTGACCCCCTCTGTGGGCTTGGATCATTCTTTGAAATGGTGAACAACAATTCGAACTGCTCCTTAGGTTATGTAACGCACGAACACGACAAATAGGGAGCAGGGCTAGGCCACCTGGCCTTTCAGGTTTGTCTCCCCATTCTGTATGATCACGACTGATCTATGCTTGCCTCAATACCTCCTCTGTGCCAATTCCCCATAGCCATCAATTACCTGATCTTTCAACAACAACAAAAATCTATCTCCACTTTAAATACCTCTCAAGATACAGCCTGCACAAGACACTTGGTAGGGAATTCAGGAGATTCACCTCTCGCTGTTTTATTTTAGTTTAGTTTAGAGATACAGCACGGAAACAGGCCTGTTTCTACCCTGCCAAGCTATCCCACCCCTCTATGCTGTTCTGTACCTTGTATGGTTCAAAAAGATCAATGCCTATTGCCCCTGTCCCACTTAGGAAACCTGAACAGAAACCATGGAGACTTTGCGCCCCACCCAAGGTTTCCGTGCGCTTCCCGGAGGTTTTTGTCCTCCGGCAACCACCTTCAACTAGCATCGCAACCGGCTTTGCACTAAAAAATTACCGATTTTTAAAACAGAATCCACTTTCGACCATTAGGGAGACTGACAAAAACCTCCGGGAACCGCACGGAAACCTTGGGTGGGGCGCAGAGTCTCCAGAGGTTTCCGTTCAGGTTTCCTAAGTGGGACAGGGGCATAAGTGGGACAGGGGCTATAGAGAATATAGGTCGCACTCTGGCCACTTCCTCTTCTCCCCTCTCCCATGAAGCTAAAGGTATAGAAGTGTGAAAACACACACCACCAGATTCGGGGACAGTTTCTTCCCAGCTGTTATCAGGCAACTGAATCATCCTACTGCAACCAGGGAGCAGTGCTGAACTACTATCTACCTCTTAGATGACCCTCGGACTATCCTTGATCGGACTTTGCTGGCTTTACCTTGCACTAAACGTTATTCCCTTATCATGTATCCATACACTGTAAATGGATCGATTGTGATCATGTATTGCGTTTCTGCTGACTGGTTAGCGCGCAACTAAAAGCTTTTCACTGTACCTCGGTACACGTGACAATAAACTAAACTGAAACTGAACTAAAAGGTTTAATTACTTGAACTCTCGGGGCCAAGTAAGACCCCAATAACTGAGAGGAGGAAAATGTGTCCCCAGTCTATTCCCTTCCACTGAACGCGATCTGCAAAATCCATGCATGGCGACAATGTAATTGCGGCAGAGGTGGGCAGGCTGGTGAGGGACCAGTAAAGTGCAGCACTTCTTCTGGTGTACAGTTTCAATGGAAAATGTCAGACATATCAAATAACCAGCTCTTTATTTACTCAGTGCAGCGACCCAGAAACATTTCCCAAAGCTAACCCTCTCTAATGTATTTTAGATTTAGTCTAATGTATCCGGTCTCAATAGGTCAGTAACCAGCATAAATAACCAGCTTTGTTTCTGCCATTGAAGCCCTTCCCTCAAGCAGATCTACTTTCAATTAAAGTTCAGAAATTGCCTTGTTGTACAAACATTCGACAAAGGCCTCCCAAATTCTCCCTGCATTTAATGATTTTGTTAGAATAGCAGTGAGCAGCAATCTATTGTATGTGCGTGCGTCTGTGGCTGCTTTAACCTCCAGTGCTGCAGTTATCCTCGTTGCCTTCAGAGACTCTTGTTGAAGCTCACCTCTTTGACCAACTGAGCCAGATTTTGACTTGCTCATGCACCTGTAGATGTTTCACCATAAGCACTGTATAAATCCTGAGTGAGTGTGTGTGTGAGTGGGTGAGTGTGTGTGTGAGTGTGAGTGTGTGAGTGAGTGTGTGAGTGAGTGAGTGAGTGTGTGTGTGAGTGGGTGAGTGTGTGAGTGAGTGTGTGAGTGGGTGAGTGTGTGTGTGTGAGTGAGTGAGTGAGTGAGTGTGTGTGTGAGTGGGTGTGTGTGAGTGAGTGAGTGTGTGTGTGAGTGGGTGAGTGTGTGAGTGAGTGTGTGAATGAGTGAGTGAGTGTGTGAATGAGCGTGTGAGTGAGTGTGTGTGTGTGTGTGAGTGTGTGAGTGAGTGTGTGAGTGAGTGTGTGTGAGTGTGTGAGTGAGTGTGAGTGTGTGTGTGAGTGAGTGTGTGAGTGAGTGTGTGTGTGTGAGTGTGTGTGAGTGAGTGTGTGAGTGTGTGTGTGAATGGGTGAGTGTGTGTGAGTGAGTGTTTTTGGTGTGTATGTGCATGTTGGTGTGTGTGTGCTGGTGTGTGTATTGGTTTGTGTGTGTGCATCACATACACAGTGATGTTGTGTTTCTTCCAGTAGCTCTCAACCCATAGTATCGCATAAGGTAGAAATAGGTCCTGAGGCCCTTAATGTCCATGTTGACCATCAGATATCCATCTATCCTCATCCCCATTTACCAGCACCTGACATGTCGCGGTGACATAGTGTTTCCTCCTTTACAAGAGTAGCTGCATTCAAACCATTTCACTGCCTGTGAAGCCAAATATATGCAGGATTTGGTGAAGTAGGGTCAAGGCCATCAATTTAAATAGAATTAATCAGAAAATTGAATAGAATTGATAGATACAGCATGGAAACAGGCCCATTGACCCATTCAGTTCGACCATCGATCACCCTAGTTTCTATCTTATCCCACGTTCTCATTCACATCCTACACACACGGGGCAATTTACAAACCTGCACGCCTTCGGAATGTGGGAGGAAACCGGAGCACCCACGCAGTCACAAGGGGAATGGACAAACTCCGTGCAGACCGCACCTGTAGTCAGGATCGAACCTGGGTCTCTGGCGCTGTAAGGCAGCAACTCTACCCTGCCACCCTGGCTCAACCAAAGGCAGGCTATCTATTTGAATTGCAAAGATGCAGCTTGGTATTGTTCCACAATCTGACCATCCAAACCCTGTCTCTGAAGAACACGTTGAGTAATGATTGCTGTTGAAAGCGGCGGGATTCATGTCAGGTATCACATCACATTCAGTTGATATGATACTGCAATATTTCTTTCCTTAGTAACAGATTGGCATCAATATTACTCATAACTCAGTGAACAGCATGAATTAAACTTAACTGCAGACACAATCCTCCACATATCTGATGTTATTACCGATAACAAATAATTTTAAAGTGGCAGCTGCCTACCAGTCTATCAATTGATATTCAAGTCAAGGAGCTCGGAACCAGGCCCTTTGGCCCAGCTTGTCCATGCTGTACACGGTAGACAAAATTGCTGGAGAAACACAGCGGGTGCAGCAGCATCTATGGAACGAAGGGAATAGGCAACGTTTCGGGCCGCAACCCTTCTTCAGACTGATCAGAATTATGTACACGTTTCATTCCTGTGTGTTCCTTGATCCTGCACCGTGAGCAAACATTGGGCCTGGAATGGACTTGGCTCCATTTGAGCACATTTAGCACATTTGTTGGGTGAGGGTGTAGTGCAGATGTCCTTGAGGCACCATCCGATTTACTGAGGAGACGATCTGCATGAATATGAATGTAAACACATTTATAACAAGTTGTTTAAGAAGGAACTTCACATGCTGGAAAATCAAAAATGCTGGAGAAACTCAGCGGGTGCAGCAGCATCTATGGAGCGAAGGAAATAGGCAACGTTTCCCATGGGAGTGAGCGTAATTTCAGCCAAGGCAAAGTATTTACTCATTGTTACAGCCATCATTTAATATTCCTGCAGGGAGCTGCTAACAAAGATAAAGTCATCAGCCTGTCTTCTCATTGAAGGGTGATGTAGTACAGGGAATGGATGCTGCATCCTGCCCACAAAGACATTTCACAAACGACTCTAAAGCATTTTTTAGGTAATACGTCAAGGATTCTTAATGGAGCTGAGGGGCAGATAGGAAATGCTGCATTGCTGTCGTACCAGAGACTGGTGGAGGCTTGCCATCAAAACTGAATATGGGGTGAAAATAACAATACTACACACGCTGGAAATCTAAAATTCAAACAGTGAAGCAATGCTGGAAGTGATCGGCAGGTAGGGAAAGAGAATCAGAGTTCAAGGTTCAGGTCCAAAATGTCAAACATGGGTTTGCAAAGTAAAGGCAGTTTGGAAAATAGTAAAAGGGAAAAAAGGAAGATAGACACAAAATGGTTGGGGGTAACTGTGCAGGGCAGGCAGCATCTCTGGAGAGAAGGGATGGGTAACGTTTCAGGACAAGACCCTTCTTCAGGAAGGAAAAGGATAAACGTAATGTGTTTCTGTGTGACGACGTTATGTTGTTCCATTGTTTTAGAGCTAAGGACCATTTGCAGTCCAGTCACTGCTCTATTGTATGAAAATGGTGGTCAATATGTTCACAGCAAGCTTCCATGACAACTATGTGTTGGTGATGCATTGCCTTGGTCAGTGATGCGAGCTGGGGGAATAAATGTTGACCAGATCATGGGGTAGCTCTTGTGCTCTTCTTCAAAGCAGGAACACATCAACAGTTGCATCCACCAGTGAGTCGGCCCTCTGACAGTGTGGCACTGTCTCAGCCCCCTGCACCGTAGCGAGAGCCTCGATCCATTGTGGCAGCCTGCACTGAAACAGCCATCGTTGTGCCGGGCATGTCTCCACTTCCTCACGGGAGAGGTAGACCCAAAGTGCCGGAGTAAGAGCGAGTCAAGCAGCATCTCTGGAGAGAAACGATGCGTGACGTTTCGGGTGGGAAGAAGGGTTCCAACCTGAAATGTCACCCATCCATTTTTTCCCGCCTGACCGGCTGGGTTACTCCAGCACTTTGTGTCTATCTTCGGTATAAGCCAGCATCTGCGGTTCCTTCCTAGACTAGTCCGCTTACTAACTAGCTGTTCTCTTCTGTTACACAGGGCTGGTCGTACGGGAGGTTCACATTGAGGTGTCCCGGCAGCAGGTGGAGGAGCTGTTCGGTCTGGAAGACTTCTGGTGCCAGTGTGTTGCCTGGAGCGCGTCGGGTACAACCAAGAGCAGACGAGCTTACGTCCGCATTGCCTGTACGTATACCTGTCCTCGACACCTCGTGGTCCGGGCACTCATCTTGATCTACAAACATTTCCAGAACGTTTTCATTCATTGTCCTTTTGGTGTTATTTTGTGCTAATGTTAGTGCCCCCGCTTCAGTTTAGTTTATTGTCACGTGTACCGAGGTACAGTGAAAAGCTTTTTGTTGCGTGCGATCCAGCCACCAGCAGAAAGACAACTCATGATTACAATTGAGCCATTTATAATGTGCAGAAACATGATAAGAATAAGGGGTAGGCCATTTAGAACGGAGATGAGGAAACACTTTTTCACACAGCAAGTTGTGAGCTTGTGGATTTCTCTGTGGAGAATGGAGGGCGGTGGAGGCAGGTTCTCTGGATACTTTCAAGAGAGAGGTTGATCGGGCTCTTAAAGATAGCGGAGTCAGGGGGTATGGGGAGAAGGCAGGAACGGGGCACTGATTGGGGATGATCAGCCATGATCACATTGAATGGCGGTGCTGGCTCGAAGGGTAAAATGGCCTACTCCTGCACCTATTGTCTGTTGTCTATTGTCTATAAGGGAATAACGTTTAGTGCAAGGTAAACCTCAGTGGTTTACGCAAAGGAGAATGTCTTCTTTCGTGTGGCGTGCACAGCCGAAAGTTGTAGGACAACCTGTTCTGTTTGATCTTCTGTTTGTGCATGTCGAGTTGATTGCATTAGACGAAACAGGGCGGACCACGTGAAGGTTGCAATCTTCCACCCCAAAGGAGAATGTGATCATGGGACATGTTTCAATGTGGCTGGTCTTCAGGTGGTGGTTTGGTTACATTGCTGCCATTCATTCCCAATCAGGGTGGGGAGCAATGGGAACCCTCCTTCTACACCTGCCATTGCCCCTGCTTCATGTTCTACTTGTATTTGCACCGTCTGGTCTGCACAACACGAGGACAGGTGAGCCGATCTCCAGTGCCACCACTGAAATAAGCCCATGACTAGTAAACCCAGATAGGCACAAAGTGCTGGAGCAACTCAGCGGGTCAGGCAACATCTCTGGAGAAAAGGAACAGGTGACCTTTTCGGTCAGAACTCATCTGCATACTGATAGATAGAGAAGGCCAGAACAAAATAGGGCCAGCAACAGATTAGGAAGCAATTGGTGAGGTACATGGATAGGACAGGTTTAGAGGGGTACGGCCCAAACGCAGGCAAGTGGGACTAGTGCAGGCAGGACATGTTGGTCGGCGGTGGGAGATTGCAACCTTCACGTGGTCCGCCCTGTTTCGACGAGTGCAATCAACTGGGCGTGCACAATCAAATAAGATCAAATAGGACAAGTTGTCCGACAACTTTAAGCTGTGCACGCCATACGCAAGAAGAAGAAGACATGTTGGTCGATGTGGGCAAGTTGGGCCGAAGGGCCGGTTTCCACGATGTATGACTCAATGACAGATGACCTCAGGAAGGGTGAAGTCCATAATGGCCCACTGTTGGCTGAGGTAGATGTGCTAATGAAGGGCTACAAGGATACGAACAGTGGGACGGCCAGGGTGGGGTTGTGGCGGAGAGACAGAAGGGGGAAGCAGAATGCGGACGTTATTTGAAATATGAGAAATCAACGTTTATACCGCTGGGTTGTAAGCTGCCCAAGTGAAATATGGCATGTTACTCCTCCAATTTGCATGGGGTCTCACTCTGACAGTGGGGGAGGTGCAGGACAGAAAGGTCAGTGTGGGGGGGGGGGGGGCGATAACCAGGAGATGGCCTAGGTCAAGGCAGACAGAGCGTAAGTGGATGAGAACTTATCGCAGGGATGTAGGGGGTTGGAGTGAAGTTGCGAGGATTATGATTTCCGTAGACGCCAGTGTAACTTACATAGTCGCAGTCTTTCTATTGGAAAGGCTTCTCAAGCAGAGGGTTGTGATTGCGACTGGAGTTACGTCAGCCTGAAGCATTGCCTGAGGTGTTTCCTGTTCCCACAAACCAGTGTTGCTCTACAAATACATTCCATAGTGGATTCAACAGTTTTGACTGGTTGAAAGGTACAGCATGGAACAGGCCCTTTGGCCCATCGAGTCCACACCAACCATCGATAACCCGTTCATACTGGTTCTATGTTATCCCATTTTTGCATCCACTGCCTAGACACTAGGGGCAATCCAATAGACAATACACAATAGGTGCAGGAGGAGGCCATTTGGCCCTTCGAGCCAGCACCGCCATTCAATGTTATCATGGCTGATCATCCCCAATCAGTACCCCGTTCCTGCCTTCTCCCCATATCCCCCGACTCCGCTATTTTTAAGAGCCCTATCTAGCTCTCTCTTGAAAGCATCCAGAGAACCGGCCTCCAACGCCCCGTGAGGCAGAGAATTCCACAGACTCGCCACTCTCTGTGTGAGGGCCACGGGGGTCCAATTTACCTACAAACCTGCACATCTTTTCGATGTGCAATGAAAGAGGAGCGCCTGGAGGAGAACGTGTAAACTCCACACAGACAGCACCCGAGGTCAGGATCGAACCTGGGGTCTCGGCTGCTCTACCAGCTGTGCCACCCTCGTGCTGCTGCCCCTATTGAAAATGGGTGCTACATCGCACTTTGTCCAATAGCCCTGAATATCCATCAAGATCTGTTAAGAGAGGCACAATTTAGAGTATTGTGATCAGTTCTGGGCACCATGTCAGGCAATTTGTTGTCAAGCTGGAAAGGGTGCGGAGAAAAGTTACGAGAATGTTGCCTGGATTCGAGAGCCTGAGCCATAGGGAAAGGTTGAGCGGGCTAGGACTCTATTCCTTGGCAGGCAGGAGGCAGGAGAATGAGGGGTGGCCTTACAGACGTGTACAAAAGCATGAGTGGAATAGATCGGGGAAATGCAGCGAGTCTCTTGCCCAGAGTAGATGAATCGAGAACCAGAGGACATAGGTTCAACGTGAGGGGGGAAAGATGGGGACCTGAGGGTTAACGTTTTTACACAAAGGGTAACCGGTGTTTGGAACGAGCTGCCGGAGGAGGTAGTTGAGGCAGGTACCATCACAACATTCAAGAAACATTCAGACAGGTACATAGAAACATAGAAAATAGGTGCAGGAGTAGGCCATTCGGCCCTTCGAGCCTGCACCGCCATTCAATATGATCATGGCTGATCATCCAACTCAGTATCCTGTACCTGCCTTCTCTCCATACCCCCTGATCCCTTTAGCCACAAGGGCCACATCTAACTCCCTCTTAAATATAGCCAATGAATGGCCTCAACTACCTTCTGTGGCAGAGAGTTCCACAGATTCACCACTCTCTGTGTGAAAAATGTTTTTCTCATCTCGTTCCTAAAAGACTTCCCCCTTATCCTTAAATTTCCCCCTTATCCTTACATGGGGGATAAGTTAGGTTTAGAGGGATATGGGCCAAACGCAGGTAGATGGGACTGTGTAAGTTGGGCTGAAGGGCCTGTTTCCATACTCTGTGACTACAACACAAGGAACTACTGATGGAATCTGATGTAGAACGCTGGAATCTGAGTGTAGAACGCAAAGTTCTGGAGTAACTCAACGAGTCAGGTGCCAGACCTGCTGAGTTACGTCAGCACTTGGCGTTCTGCATTTAGAGTTATTTGTGTTTACAGTATGAAACTCCTGCGAAATCTCCTCAAGATGAAGTTCTCCTCCTCTCTCTGACAGGAGTTCGGTGAGGCCCCTTCCCACTGCCCCCTCTCTGTGATTTACTCCAACATTTTACGCTCCACTGAGTTACTCCAACATTTTACGCTCCACTGATCCCTCTCCTGGAATTAATAGCTTCTGCTCTTTGGAAGGTTTTGATAAGCAACATACTGCTGATGCTGAATAAAATGCTGGGACTACACAGCAGGTCAGGCAGCACCTGTAGTTGAAGAAAGAGTTAACATTTCACAGCAATGATCTTCCATGTCAATGACCTTTCATCAGAACTGACAAAGGTCATTGGGATGAAACACTAACTCTGTTTCTCTGCCCTTGGGAGTTTATCTGCTTTGAGATTGATTAGCCTGGAAAGGATTACCAAATCTTTTATAACAAAGTCATTGATTATATTGTGGTTTGAGACAGCACATGCCTTCGCTGATGAGTATCTGGATGAAAGGTTTATTTGGAATATCTCCCATTGTATACTTGTTCACAGATACAAGCATCTTACTTCTTTTACTGCTCATCCCCTATTCTCTCCCGCAGTTCTCAAAGACTATTTTCCACCATTTTGCTTCTTCCCGACCTCATCCTTTTTGCAGTTCTCTGTGCAAATCCACTCACCCCCATTTCTGCCTTCACTTTGCGACAGTCCCATTCAATATTCAATCCCTGCAAGATTGTTAAAGCTCGTTATTCCACTTTGAGGAAAAAAACGCGACGGGCAAACTAATTGGTCGGCTCGCAACAAAAGCTTTTCACTGTACCTCGGTACACGTGACAATAAACTTACAGCCCCTGTCCCACGCTGCGAGTTCATTCCAAGAGCTCTCCCGAGTTTAAAAAAAATCAAACTCGTGGTAAGCACGGAGAATGAACGTAGCGGGTACGTCGGAGCTCGGGGACGTCTCTTAGCGCTAACGGCAGGCACTCGGGAAGACTCGCTAACGGCAGGTAAGCACGGGAAGACTCGTGAAGATTTTTCAACACGATGAAAAATGTCCACGAGAGCCCCGAGTACCGACGAGTGGCCATTACCGTAAATCTCCGAGTTCGAATCAGGGCAAACTCGGGAGAGCTCTTGGAATGAATTTGTACCGTGGGACAGAGGTTGAAACTGAACTGATGGCGTTAACAATTGATCAATCCCCTGATTCTAGTGCCGATGAATAAGCCTAAAATAATTCACTGCCGAGATAATGGACACATTAGTTGGTCCCATTCAAAATTATAATCTGATTGAAAGCCACAAATGCAGCACCACAGAGAGACACAAAATGCTGGAGTAACTCACCGGGACAGGCAGCATCTCAGGAGAGAAGGAATGGGTGACGTTTCGGGTCGAGACCCTTCTTCAGACAGTGGAGCACTGCTATATAGTGGAGAGGGAGAGAAAGTGAGGGAGGCCAGTTTGCCGAACATCCTTCATTAGAAAAACGACTGAAGTCGATTATTCAGTAAACAGTGATTCTACCGAAGTGTGTTATTACTAATGTGGTTTCATGCAAGGTAAATTGTGTTTGATAGCTCTATTAATGTTTCTTTAAGGATGTAACGAGCAGGGTGGATGAAAGAGAACAGATGGATGTGCTTGTTTTTGGTTTGCCTGAAGGCATTTGATAAGGTGCTACATAACAAGTTAAGGGCCTGTCCCACTTGGCCGTCATTTGCGCGTAACTTACGCGCCATCATTTACGCGTCACGGCGAATGTCGTGACGCGCACGTGATGTGCGCATGGTGCGTGATGACATAGGCAGTGACGCGCGGCGAACCAGGATTTTGTGATGTGCAAAATCTTCGCGAGCCATCTGCGTGACGCGCAAATTTTGGCAAAGTGGGACAGGCCCTTTATTCCACCAGGGCTCAGGATTTGAAGATGATATTTGACCACAGATATGATTGCCTATCCCATTAAAAAGCTTGCAGGATGAATGACAATTTTGATTTGGCAAGCTAGTGCAGGACTAGGGAATTTAGAAGGATCACAGTGGAGACCTGAATTAGTTACAATCAATATTAATGACTTAGGGAAAGGTGCTATAGAAATAGAATCAAACAACATAAAAACAGGCCTTCAGCCCATCACGAACATGCAGTCCATTGTTCATCTATTTAGGCTCTTAAAAATACATGTGCTAATTGATCAAGTTTTTCCAGCACCATTTAGATCCAAATCTGCTGTTGCTGGGGAACACAGATGGGCTGGAAATGGAAAAGGAAACATTGAACATGTGAAATTAGAACAAAAAATGCTGGAAACATGCACAGAGTTAGGCAGAAAACATGGACAAAGAGGCAGAATTAACAGTTCAGGATGAAGCCTCCTGGTCAGAGGGTTATCAAAAATATGATAAGTGGGCAGACAGAATTTTGGCAGATAAGTTCAAGGTGGTGAAATGTGGGTTGTCCACTTTGATAAGAATAGGAAAGCAAGGAAGAAAGAAGGATGAGAGGGGTTCTCATTGAAACATATAAGATTGTTAAGGGTTTGGACACGCTAGAGGCAGGAAACATGTTCCTGATGTTGGGGGAGTCCAGAACCAGGGGCCTCAGTTTAAGAATAAGGAGTAAGCCATTTAGACCGGAGACGAGGAAACACTTTTTCTCACAGAGAGTGGTGAGTCTGTGGAATTCTCTGCCTCAGAGGGCGGTGGAGGCAGGTTCACTGGATGCTTTCAAGAGAGAGCCTGATAGGGCTCTTAAAAATAGTGGAGTCAGGGGATATGGGGAGAAGGCAGGAACGGGGTACTGATTGGGGATGATCAGCCATGATCACATTGAATGGCGGTGCTGGCTCGAAGGGCTAAATGGCCTCCTCCTGCACCTATTGTCCATTGTCTATTGTCAAATGATTTATTTAAAGGCAAAGCTGGAATTCCCTGCACAGATTAGTATGTAGGTACGCCGAGTAATTAGGAAGGTAGGTGGTAGGTTGTTTCAAGGAGGATGGTGTGAAGCATATTGTTAAGACCACACCTGAGGTACTGCACGCTTGTGCAGTGTCTCTATATATGCTGGATATGCTTTATACGGGTAAAAATCATTTGGACCGGTCCATGGATAGCATAGGCTGCATATGGGCCAAATGCAGGCAAGTGGGACTAGTGTAGATGGGGCATGTTGGTTGGTGTGGGCAAGTTCAGCCAAAGGGCTTGTTTTCATGCTCCATGCCTCTATGACACAGAGAAAGTCCAGAGACCGAGATGACGGGATGAAGAAGATGCTTTATGAATAACGATTATGAATAGAAATAGCCTGAATTCTTTGAAGTTTGAAATATAAAAGGCTATGAGAGGAATTAGTGGGGTGATGCTGTGAAGATGTTTCCACTGGAAGAAGGGCAAGGATAATCCATTGAAGATTAAGATGAAGTGGAATTATTTCTCACATGGTGGTAAATCATTGGTTTTCTCCATCCCAGAAGATTTTGTCCCCTGGGCAATGCAGATTGACTAGATCTTTATCAGTAATCCTCATTTTTGTCAGAGGTTGAAGAATCTGTGAGAAAAGATCCATAAATAATAACAGGACAAGGAGGTAGACAAAAATGCTGGAGAAACTCAGCGGGTGAGGCAGCATCAATGGAGCGAAGGAATAGGTCTCGACCCGAAACGTCACCCATTCCTTCACTCCATAGATGCTGCCTCACCCGCTGAGTTTATCCAGCATTTTTGTCTACCTTCGATTTTTCCTTTTTTAAACAGGACAAGGAGGATATTTCATCAGGAGAAAATGCACTAGCTAAAATCTGTTCAATGTCAGGAGAAAGTTTTGTATTTACAGAGGGATTGACATAAAGCCAATGGTCCGACCATCTTGGCATGCAAGCTTATGAAACCATTCATCCTGCAACTGTTCTCAATTGTTATATTTATTATTATTTTTCTTATATTCTTACATAATAATATATTTTTAGATTTTTATATGTTTTTATGTTTATTTTCCTGGTAAATTGCTTGTTGATATACTTATTTGCCATAGGTTATGTTCGTCGATCCCAAATAATGCAAATACCTACAGGTTTGTAGGTTAATTGGTTTGGTATAGATGTATATTGACCTAGTGTGTGTAGGATGGCGTTGGTGTGCGGGGATCGCTGGTCGGTGCGGACTCGGTGGGCCGAAGGGCCTGTTTCCTCACTGTATCTCTAAATTAAACTCAACTAAATATGATTAAAGTAGATCAAGGGTATTAGCTGAGCAGGATAATGAGTGGTACGGGTCAAAAGACGATCAGAGGTTCTTGCCATGAAGCTCAAAGTTAATTTGGAACTCAGTTTTCTCCCGAATCCTTGTCTTCCCCAATATACATCTGAGATAGAGCCCCCCCCCCCCCCCCATATGGTGAAGTTGAGAGATTTGTGGGACGATCCAATGCAGCACAATTTCAACTTGACTTTGCCCCGTTCTCTGCAGACCTAAGGAAGAACTTCGAGCAAGAGCCATTGGGAACGGACGTGACGCTAGAACAAGAGGTCCTCCTGCAGTGTCGCCCACCAGAGGGCATCCCACCAGCAGAGGTACACGCCACACTTTGGAGTTCATTGTGTCCCCTGACCAGTGCGGTTTGGTTAGGCCTGTATTTGCAATCTTAATTTTGGTCCGAGCTTGTATAAGTTGCGAGAAAAGATTCATAAAAAATAAAAATATAAGGCAGGGGAGATAGTTTATCGGGAAAGAATACACAAGCTAAAGATCCCATCTCATAAAATAAGAAAGATCTCAAAAATAATGAAAAAGTGTTGTTTTGTGCCAGTGGAGAAGATGTATCCATGAGGGAGATTTTAAGTTAGTCTTTCAGGTCGGTTTTTTAGCCTGAAATCTCTCTCGAGTGGAAATCTCTTCTCTAGTCTTCTATAAAAGGATCCTCAAAAATTCAAGTGTTGAATTTGGAAGAATTTTCTTTACTCAGTACTAAGAATGTTGACTTGCTCGCATAGGGTTGAGATGAATGACTATAAATATGTATTCAAGAGTCGAGTCAAGATTCAAGAGAGTTAAGAGGGTTTTATTGTTATATGTCCCAAAAGGGAACTAGGAAATTCTTACTTGCCGCAGCACGGCAGATATGTAAACATAGTACTCTGTAAACACCGTAATAAGCAACCAAAATGGTTTATCTTCACGCGCACACGCACACACCCGCACACACTCACTCACTCACTCACTCACTCACTCACTCACTCACTCACTCACTCACTCACTCACTCACACCACACACACATAGACAAACACACACACACACAGAGGTAAACACACACTTACATAAACAAACAAAGCACACATTCACACTCACATTCACACACACGCACATACAGAGGTAAACACAC
This sequence comes from Okamejei kenojei, assembly GCA_035221665.1. Taxonomy (NCBI): domain Eukaryota; kingdom Metazoa; phylum Chordata; class Chondrichthyes; order Rajiformes; family Rajidae; genus Okamejei; species Okamejei kenojei. The sequence continues at coordinate 21,417,977 of CM069165.1, forward strand.
ACACATAAACAAACAATTATGCGCACACACTCACACAGGTAAACACACACTTACATAAACAGACTCTCTCTCTCTCCCTCTCCCTCTCCCTCTCCCTCTCCCTTTCCCTCCCCCTCCCCCTCTCTCTACCTCTCTCCCTCTCTCTCCCTCTCTCCCTCTCTCTCCCCCCCTCTCTCCCTCCCTCCCTCCCTCTCTCCCTTCCTCCAGAGAGGGTCCCACAAAGATATGTCAAGTGAATTAATTTTGTCCCTTGAACAATCCTATTTCGCTAAATCCTCTTTCCTGTATCTGTAATAATCTGTGTATCTACACACACATATAATAATACATATACAAATGATTATCTCATCACTAATTCAAGTGAAAAAGAGATAAACATGTGAAGGAGAAAGGAATAGAAGACAGAGGAAGGCTAGAGAGAAGAATAGTTGGAGACTTGCACACTTTTATCGAACATAATACCCATTGAGAGCCACTGTGAATAAATAAATGCCTTGCTCATTGAGTTACAACTAAGTTATGTGCAGTCATAGACACTGAAACCAGACATTTATTAGGGTCTCCAACAAGAACAAAACAATGAGTCACTTAAGTTAAGCCAGGAAAAAAATGATTGAAGCACAGGGTTTCCAAGATGCCCATTAAAATCACTGTTGTGCATCTTGCAAATATCAGGCTGGACAGTTGACTTAAATGAGATGGTGAAAGGTTATTGTCTACAGCTCCTGTATCCACCATCAGGAAGCAGGTTGCCACAAAATAAAAGGAGGCCATGGACTGGTTGAAAAATGAATTCAGGATATTTAAGCTTCTTTTTTACGATAATATATGGACATAAACGAGATGGATGCCATTTTGAAAGTTGTTCACTTTTGGTTGTTGTTGGATATGCTCAGCTCCCTATACCCAGTCCCACTCTGGTGGTGGGTGCTCTGGCTTCCTCTCACATCTCAAAGACGTGTGGGTTGGTAGGTTCATCAGTGGCTGTAAGTTGCCCACGGTGTGTGGGTGAGTTCACAAGTTATAGGAGGAGAATTAGGCCATTCGGCCCTTCGAGCCTACTCCGCCATTCAATCATGGCTGATCTCTGCCTCCTAATCCAATGTTCCTGCCTTCTCCCCATAACCCTCGACTCCCGTTCTAATCAAGCATTAGCCTGTCTCTGCCGTAAAAAGGTGAGGGTAGAATCTGGGTGAAGTTGATGAGATTGTGAGAAGATTTTTTTAAAAGGGATTGATTAGAATTAGTGTAAATGACGGTTAATGGTCTGAAGGGCCTGTTTGCACACCGTATGTCTCTGTAACTCTACGATGGAAGTTCAGCCCTGAGTACAATCAGTGGTCAAAACCCTTGCAAGATTTATCACCAGTCATTGTAGACTTATTACTCCCTGTCCCTCCTGTTAAGTTTAATGAGGAAGGGTTGTTTAAAGTGAAGCAAAGGTAGACAATAAATGCTGGAGAAACTCAGCGGGTGCAGCAGCATCTATGGAGCGAAGGAAATAGGCCACGTTTCGGGCCAAAACCCTTCTTCAGACTGAGTAGGCGATGCAGGTTGTGTAGGAAGGAACTGCAGATGCAGCCTTACACCGAAGATAGACACAAAGTGCTGGAGCAACTCAGCGGGTCAGGCAGCAAAAGGAATAGGTGATGTTTTGGGTCGGGGGGGGGGGTTGGGAAACTAGAGGTATGAAAAGCTTCAAAACAAATCAGAGCTGGCACCGATAACCAACTAAAGGTGGAGCCCACAATGGTCCATTGTTGGCCTTGGTAGAGATGATAACAAAGAGAGACATGGATGCGAACAGTGGAACTGGCAGGATGACTAGGGTGGGGGAGGAGTGGATTGAGAGGGAATGCCGGGATTACTTGAAGTTAGAGAACTCAATATTCATACTGCTCGGTTGTAAGCTGTCCACGTGAAATATGAGGTGTTGTTCCCACTAATACAAGTTGCCACCTTGTACATTTAGGATTCTTTATGAATGGGTTACCAACTTGTCACGATCAAAGTCACCATTGTAAGAAAGTCAGGGACAGAAAATAGTGTCAGCCCCTAGAGCGAAACACTCAAAGTAGAGGTACCTCATGTGGTCCCACCCTGTGCCTCTACCATTGAGCCCTGTTACAACTGAGCTGAATTTTGTGACATGCGTTCAAATCTGTAGCTGCTGCAATGTGTATTAGTTTAGTTTATTGTCACGTGCACCAAGGTACAATGAACAGCTTTTGTCGCAGGCCAACCAGTCAACGGAAAGACAATAAATGATCACAATCGAGCCGTTTACAGTGTATAGATACATGATAAGGGATTAACGTCTAGTGCAAGGTAAAGCCAGCAAAGTCCGATCATGGATAGTCTGAGGGTCACCATTGAGGTAGATAGTAGTTCAGGCACTGCTCTCTGGTTGTGGTGGGATGATTCAGTTGCCTGATAACAGCTGGGAAGAAACTCCCTGAATCTGGAGGTGTGCGTTTTCACACTTCTGTACCTTTTTGCCTGATGGGAGAGGGGAGAAGAGGGAGTGGCCGGGGTGCGACTGGTCCTTGATGATGCTGCTGGCCTTGCCGAGGCAGCGTGAGGCATAAATTGAGTCAGTGGAAGGGAGGTTGGTTTTATGTGATGGTCTGGGCTGCGTCCACAATTCGCTGCGATTTCTTGCGTTCTTGGATGGAGCTGTTCCCAATCCAAGCTGTGACGTGTCGTAATAAAATGCTTTCTATGCAGCATCTAGATGGAGGGGAATTTTCTCCCCCCCTTGTGTCTAGTTTACATCGATCACACTCACAAATGTCAATGGTGTTAAAACTGAGAAAAGCAGGCACCAGCTTCAGCAGAGCGACAAAACACCTTGACTGCGTTCCAGTCCCCTGTCTCCACAGCTCCAAGGGTGTTTTGTAAATATTTCCATCAACCGTTGAGATTGTTAAAAGGACGGCAAGGTAAGGCACTTTGTATGACTTCTTTGGCATCCTGCGACGCTGGGATTATTCTGCCGTCGCAATTCGAAGATGCCAAATAGTGTGTGAAATGGGATTTGAGGGAACAGCCTGGCCATCTGATTAATTTTCTGGATGACCGTGACAAATTAGCCATCCTCAGCAGAAGCATTAGTGCGCTGATAAATGTGCCACATGTCAGACCTGAAGAGATTGTCACTGAAACCTCAGCATCTACATGGGATATCTCTGCCATGTTAACACGACTAGCTAACAATGTTGCTGGGATGATCTTTCCACCAGGAAGATCTTCCGTGAAGTGTGTAATGCCCCTGTCCCACTTGGGAAACCTGAACGGAAACCTCTGGAGACTTTGCTCCCCACCCAAGGTTTCCGTGCCGTGCAGTTCCCGGAGGTTTTTGTCAGTCCACGATCCACATTCTCTATCTTCCTCCTGACAGGAGTGGGGAGAAGAAGGAATGACTGGGGTGGTTCAAGTCTTTGGTTGCATTGGCTTTTGGTTCATGGTCCGCAGTGCGGCCAGTGTACACTGGAGCGGGAGAAAGTGAATGCTCTGGGTAATAATGGGGGTTTCAGTCAAGCTACCTTGCGTGTCCTTGATTGTATCCAGCTTCTCGATAGTTCTTGGAGGTGCACTGATCCGCGTACATAAGAGATGTGAAAGATGCTAGGTAAACACACATTTTAATTGCAACTTAGAACAAAGACTGCTGACACTTACAGGTTTCTGAAACATGCAGGCACTTAAAATAAAATTGCCTTTATACTTCATCGTAAGCCCTCCTTAGTTCTGTTCTGATATTGCATTGATCGAGGCCCCATCTCGAATGCAGGGACTGCATAAACTGCTGTTGAAAGATTTTCTCAAAGGCCGTCACAGTGGGCACTGCAAGACTCAAAATATCAAGGCACTGCATCATCTTGCAGATACGCTCACAAGGAACATGGAAGGGAGTATAGAGAATGGCTCCCAATTTACTGCCACTCATTTTAATAAGTCAATTTAGTGGGGGAAGATTAAAGGGCTAAAAAACATTGTGGTCAGGCCGATTAATCAGTGAACACTTGTAACTGTGTGAATGGAAACAAATTAATTAGAAATGCATTAAAACCTAATGAAAATGGAATTTTGCTTACTGAGCTCCATTTCCGGATCAAATGATTCTTTCCCTAGAACAGATTAAATTGCACGCTCTGGTGAGTTTCTCTGGGAGCTGAAGGCCAGGCAACCTGCAACTATCATCATTTGATAAAAGAATTGATATCTTTAATTCTATCGATTAAATAACGGCCGATGGAAGAGTGGAGATGAGACAAAGGGCAATTGAGATAAATCTAGTCGACGACACTGACCATTTGTTACATCTTAATGGTATCTGGGAAGAATGTGACCTCGAGGTATTGGCATTGATTTGGATCGAGCTCGACAAGAGATAACAAATAAGTGGTCACTGAATAAGCGCAGTGGAAATTTATCCCCTTTGCGTGCGCAGAGTGTACATAAAGCAGCGGTAGAGTTGCGTCCTTGCAGCGCCAGAGGCCTGGGTTCAATCCCCACTACGGGTGCTGTCCGTACGGGGTTTGGACGTTCTCCCCGTGACCTGTGGGGGTTTTGTCCGACATCTTTGGCTTCCTCTCAAACTCCAAAGAGGTACGGGTGTGTAGGTTAATTCGCTTGGTGCAAATGTAAATTGTCTCTAGTGGGCGTAGGATAGTGTTAACACGCAGGGATCGTTGGGAGGCGTGGGCTCGGTGGCCTGAAGGGCCAGTTTCCGCGCTGTATCTCCGAAACTAAAACTAAAAAACATAATTACTAGCACTTGTGTGTTGTACTCAAAATGACATTTTTGCGACGGGTTGTGGTTAGAGCAGAGTTAGGGTCGGGTGGAAGTGTTCTTCCCAGAGAACACTGCCTCAACTACCTCCTCCGTCAGCTCGTTCCATAAACCCTTTATGTTTAACGTTCCATAAAGCTTTTCCCACTCACCTTAAGCCTCTGTCCCCTGGTTCTTGGTTCCCCTATTCTGGGTAAAATACTGTGCATTTGCCTTGTCAATTCCCCTCATGATTTTGTACACCTCTATAAGATCGTCCCTCTCACTGTAGCTCAGCCCCTCGAGTCCTGGCTAAGTCTCCTCTGCACCAGTGCGCAACCTGAACGCACAACCTCCTGACGCAAAGGCAGAAGTGTTTGTAAACCGGGCGACCAATGGAATTCTGGCCATCATGTTGATTCTGAAGGACACTGCCACTAACGTGCTGCCCATTGATCCGACCCAGGTGGAATGGCTGAAGAATGATGATATTATCAATCCGATCCAAGACACCAACTTCCTCATCACCATTGACCAAAACCTGATCATCAAACAAGCCCGCCTGTCCGACACAGCCAACTATACCTGTGTGGCCAAGAACATTGTTGCCAAGCGACGCAGTACCACCGCTACGGTGGTTGTATACGGTAAGCCTTGATGTTTGCTAATTGTCTCAGTATATTTGCCCCTTGTCAGCAAGTCCTGCTTGAACACGGCACCAATGAGGGAGGTATCACCAGAGTAGGAATGGTGACATCCTTAAGGGCCTGTCCCACTTGGGTGTCATTTGCGTGTCACGCAGGTGGCGTGCGAGAACCCCAAAATCCTGGGGCGCCGCGCGCTACCACGCGTCACTGCCTACGCTACCACGTCTCACCACGCGCCATGCGCTCATAATGCTCGCCACAAATGATGTCACGCAAATAACGCCCAAGGGGGACTGGCCCTTTAGGGTATAACTGCACGACCTGCTCTGGGCAGGATCCTTCTAGTAGGGTTGCCAACTTTCTCGCTCCCCCACATAAGGGACAAAAGGTCAAAATACAGGACAAATTCGCAACGGCAATTCGTTGACCGACTCGGATGAGTTGGCCCGGGTGCTGGACTGCTCCCAAAGCCCGGCCGGCGGGCCAGCTGAGGGGTTGTCCAGCTGAGGGGCTGATGATCGGCCGTGAGAAGGAGGGTTGGTGGTGTCGGCAGTAAGCGAAGGTCCGAAGGTTGGACAGCTGGCCGGGCTGCACACCGACGGGGCCACGGGTGAGGCTGCACTACCTCGGGACTGGTGAGGCGGGGCCGGACGCAGCGCTCCGACCCGACAATCCCCTCGACCCGAATAGTAGCAGTCAAATATGGACAAGGGCAGTCCCGTACGGGACAAACCAATTTGGCCCAAAATATATGGGATGTCCTGGCTAATGCGGGACAGTTGGCAACCCTACTCCTAGGCCCAATCATCTTCAGTTGTATCTTCAATTATTTTCTTTCTCGAGTCGAGATGCATGCTGATATCGAATTCTTTGCCACAGAACGCTGTGGAGGCCATCAATGGATATTTTTAAGGCAGAGATAAATAGATTCTTGATTAGTACTAGTGTCAGGGGGTATGGGGTGAAGGCAGGAGAATGGGATTAGGAGATAAATCAGCCATGATTGAATGGTGGAGTAGACTTGATGGGCCAAATGGCCTCATTCTGCTCCTATCACTTATGACCTTAAGACTGAGTCCATTTGTTGGGCTGCCTCCGTTTTGTCTGCCCTTCCCTTCACGTCTCATCCCTCCCCCCTCCCACTCTGAAGCTTTCTAAGTTTGCTTGGCCTGCCTTCCCCACATAAAATGGAATAATATCTCCCCTAATATTGGGCACCATTAAAGCGTTGTTACTATAATTTTATACACGGCAATTTCCAGGCTTATAAATTTAATGTCCATTACAATTGTGCTATGTTCCTTAAATGCCCAAGTGCTTAACCTGCGATTTGCTTTTAGTTTAAAGGTTTTATCTGCATTTTCTCATGACTCTGTTAAATTGGAGCCTGCATTAGGAGTCGGTCCAGGGAATAGTGCAGTTAAAGTCGAGGGCAAGGGGTGACGGAGGGCGGGGGGGGGGGGGGAGAGGTGATACAAAGTAGAGGCAGCACAGAGGTTGGGCTAATTTTGTGGCTTGGCGCTACAGAGGAAATGGGTAGTAGATGCTTCTGCTGAAGGGGTGGCTAATCCGACCACAGCTGACCGAGCCTGCCATCAACAAGACTGCGTAGCAGTTACAGAGAGGACCAAGGAGGTGAGGACATTGAATGTGAAACTTGGTCAAAGGTCACAAGGAATTGGAGTAGAATTAGCCCATTCGGCCCATCAAGTCTACTCCATCATTCAATCATGGCTGATGTATCTCCCCCTCCTAACCCCATTCTCTTGCCTTCTCCCCATAACCTCTGACACCCGCACTAATCAAGAATCTATCTATCTCTGCTTTTAAAATATCCACTGACTTGGCCTCCACAGACTTCTGTGGCAAAGACCTCCACAGATTCACCACCCTGTGACTATTTGGATGTTACTCTTATTTTACTCTACACGCTTTTTAATTCAAAGAGCACCCCACAGGATGTATCGATTAACCTCCTTGGTAATTCTGCGTAGCGCGTCACTGATTCCATTTCAGTGGAATAATGCTCGGGGAGAGATCTTACCAAATCTTAGCAATCTCATCCCTTTCCCTTTGGCCAGGGAGCTGGGTTCGAGCTCTTCCTTCGCCAGCGGACCTGTTTGGCCACACTTGGGTTCATATCGCAGCTCCAAGAAGCGCACCCAGCTAGCTAAGATAGACACAAAAAGCTGGAGCAACTCTATGGGTCAGGCAGCATCTCTGGAGAAAAGGAATAGGTGACGTTTCGGGTTGAGACATTTCTTCAGACTGAGATGCTGTCTGACCCGCTGGGTTACTCCAGCGCTTTGTGTCTTATCTTCGGTGTAAAGTAGCATCTGCAGTTCCTCCCTACACTCCGAGCTGGGTAAGGTGGGCAGCAGTACCTCATGCCCTGTTTCTCCCCTGACTCACCTTCCTGTTACCCGTGCAGGATGCAGGAGAGAATGCACCAGCTCCTGCAACAGATCCTTTAAATATACAACAGTCAGAAATAAATAGTATGGAATAATTCATGGAGGCCTCATGCCTTATCTAAAAGGAATTGCCAAAAGGATCTGATACAATTTTAATGTGATTGCTGGATTGATTGATCCAGGCACATTTCCTCCCATCCAGCATCCCAAGTCTGCCTTGTGGTTGCACACAGCATGTCGAGAGTGATGCGTGATTAATTGTCTGAGGAAGACTAACAGATGTCGGCAGATGGGTCATTGATAATTGATCAGAGCGAGCGATGTTAATATTAACCCCGCACTGAGCCTCTCACTGCATCCCCAGCCATCCCCTGCTCTCACTGCGGGTGGCTGCTACCTTCCCTTGTAAAAGCCAACTAGCATTGATTCTTCTTCTTAGCAAGATACCACTCCTTTTGATGATAGAATGGGTATGAAATATTTAGTCACAGTCATACTTCACTGACACAGACCCATCTTATAATAAAGGGGAGGTCATTTAAGACTGAGGTGAGAAACAACTTTTTCACCCAGAGAGTTGTGAATTTATGGAATTCCCTGCCACAGAGGGCAGTGGAGGCCAAATCACTGGATGGATTTAAGAGAGAGTTAGATAGAGCTCTTGGGGCTAGTGGAGTCAAGGGATATGGGGGGAAGGCAGGCACGGGTTATTGATAGGGGACGATCAGCCATGATCACAATGAATGGCGATGCTGGCTCGAAGGGCCGAATGGCCTCCTCCTGCACCTATTTTCTATGTTTCTATGTTTCGGCCCAACACGTCCATGCTGTTGAAGATGCTCCACCAAAGTTAGCCCCATTTGCCCATGTTTGGTCCCTATGTTAATCCTATCGATACACCTGTCCAAGTGTCTTTATACTGTTACAAGTCTCTGCCCCCTCTGGCAACTTGTTCAATACACTGAGTGAAAGAGTTGCCCCAGGGGGCATATTAAAACTATGCCTTCAAGCCTTTCATCTTAAAACGATGTCCTCTAGTTGTTGATTCCCCTACCCTGGGTAAAATACTCCATGCATTCACCTTAGCGATTCCTCTCATGGTTTTATACACCTCTGTAAGATTGTCACTTCCTTCTCCTTCCTGTAATGGGGCGACTAGCTGGAACTGCACGCAAAGCTCCAAATGCAGGCGGACCAAAGCCCTATAAAGCTGCATCATGACTTCCTGACGCGTACTCAACCAATGATTGCAACACCATATGCCACAGCGGTGATATACGCGGGTGCAGGACAGGCTTGAGGATTGACTTGCTTCTTGCTCTTCTCATTGTTCCAGGTATCAGTTGAATTAATTTTCCCTGGAACAACAGCAAAGACCTGCTGGTGTTGGCTACCTTATTAGGGCGCCCTAATGAGGGTTCTTATTAGGGTGGCGCAGCGGTAGAGCTGCTGCCTCACAGCGCTTTCGGCACCAGAGACGCGGGTTCGATCCCGACCACGGGCGATGTCTGTATGGGGTTTGTACATTCTCACCTTCGAGCCAGCACCGCCATTCAATGTGATCATGGCTGATCATCCCCAATCAGTACCCCGTTCCTGCCTTCTTCCCATATCCCCTGACTCCGCTATTTTTAAGAGCCCTATCGAGCTCTCTCTTGAAAGCATCCAGAGAACCTGCCTCCACCGCCCTCAGTGGCAGAGAATTCCACAGACCGATCTATCTTTCTTTCTCAAACCCATTCTCCTGTCTTTGGCCTATAACCCCTGACGCCCCCATATGAATGAAGTAAACCTACCAATCAGGAAGCAGGCTGATCCCTGCATTACTCCAGCACTTTGTGTCTTTTTGTGCAAACCAGCACCTGCAGTTCCTTGTTTCTACCCAATAACATTTGGTTGGACATCATATCTCTGATATGAATCTCTGATTCATACCAGTATGAAGGAGGGTCTCGACCTGAAACGTCACCCATTCCTTCTCTCCAGAGATGCCGCCTGTCCCGCTGAGTTACTCCAGCATTTTGTGTCTATCGTCGGAGTAAACCAGCGTCCGCAGTTCCGTCCAACTTATATCTCTGATTGTTTCTTTTCCCTCTGCCCGCCCTCCCTTGCCCTGACAACAGTGAACGGAGACTGGTCGTCCTGGACAGAGTGGTCATCGTGTAACAATCGCTGCGGGCGAGGCTGGCAGAAGCGAACCAGGTCCTGCACCAACCCAGCGCCTCTCAACGGCGGGACCTTCTGCGAAGGGCAGGCCTTTCAAAAGATCACGTGCACCACCATGTGCCCAGGTGAGGTGGAGGAAGCAGCCGTGCTTCACGCCAGCACCAACAGTCCTCACGCTAACCATCTCTGTGGTGGTATTAGCTCGTCAGCACTATTTGCAATCCAACATTTGCAATTCTGCTCCACCTTGGTTAGTCAATGAATGGACATGAATCCCAGAAAATGCTTTATATATTCCCTTTCATAGAGTCATAGAGTGATACAGCGTGGAAACAGGCCCTTTGGCCCAACTTGCCCATGCTGGCCAACATATCCCAGCTACACTAGTCGCACCTGCCCGCGTTTGGTTCATATCCCTCCAAACCTGTCCCGTCCATGTATCTGTCTAACTGTTTCTTAAACGTTCTAGCCTCAACCACCTCCTCTGGCAGCTTGTTCCATACAGTCACCACCCTATGTGTGAAAATGTTAGCCCTCAGATTACGATTATATCTTTTCCCCTTCACCTTAAACCTATGTCCCCTGGTCCTTGATTCACCACCTCTGGGCAAGAGACTCTATCCGATCCTTTCCTCTCATGATTTTATACATTTCATACACACTTTTCCAAAACACTTTGTATCCGAATACTGCTGATGTTTCAATGAGGGAAATACCTGTTTAAGCATGGCTATTTCTCACAAACTGCAGTGAGTAATAGACCTAGTAGTCTACTTTGCTGATATTGATAAAGGGTCCTTATTGAAAGTTTTCATCACAATAGTTGCTGTAGAATGCTACACCTCAGAGGGCCTTTTACCCATCACAATTGCATGGGGTCTTTCAACCCCTTTCCAGTTCCTCCCACCTACCCCACATTGTCTGAAGAAGGGCCTCGACCTGAAACGTCGCCTTTTCCTTCGATCCATAGATGCTGCCTCACCCGCTGAATTTCTCCAGCATTTTTATCTACCCACATTTTCACCTCGGTTTCCTCTACTTTAAAGGGCAACTTGCCTTTTGACGCTTGCAGCTTCTGCGGTTTGAACTCCTGTTTTGTCCTGCAGTTGACGGGGGTTGGACAGGTTGGAGCAAGTGGTCCGCCTGCAATACCGATTGCACCCACTGGAGGAGCCGCGAGTGCACGGACCCGTCGCCCAAAAATGGGGGCAAGGACTGTATCGGGCTGGTCCTGGAGTCCAAAAACTGCACGGATGGGCGCTGCTTGCGGAGTAAGTAGAAAGAAAAACACACACGCATGCGTACACGCGCACACGCACACACACACACACACATGCACACACGCACGCACACCCGCGTACACAGG
>CM069165.1:21431843-21439343 GCA_035221665.1 Okamejei kenojei
GAATCTATCTATTCCTTTAAAAAAAAACCACTGACTTGGCCTCCACAGCCTTCTGTGGCAAAGAATTCCACGGATTCACCGCCCTCTCACTAAAGAAATGTCTCCTCGTCTCCTTCCGAAAGGAACATCCTTTAATTCTGAGGCTATGGCCTCTAGTCCTAGACTCTCCCACCAGTGGAAACATCCTCTCCTATCCACTTCTGTGAATGAGTACATGGAGAGACCATCACTATGTGCTTGTCAGAACAAACCAACTCTTGCGATCGCCCACCAGACAGTGAGAGCCCCTCCAGGTGTATTCCCAATGATGGTTTGGATCAAAAATCATTACTCAGAACTAAGTGGGAATTCTTGACCGGATCAGTGGACGATCTGGCTTCCCTACTTCCCAATGGCGTACAAGCCATTGCTCCCTCCACGTCTCGTTCCCTCTCCCCCGACTCTCAGTCTGAAGTTGGGTCTCGGCCCGAAACGTCACCCATTCCTTCTCTCCAGAGATGCTGCCTGTCCCGCTGAGTTACTCCAGCATTTTGTGTCTAGGGTGTAAACCAGCATCTGCGCTTCCTTCCCCCTAGCCATTGATAATGATTTGTTCTACTTCCCGAACTCGCAGTTCAGAGGCCCCGCTAAAGTTTTCTTCGCTAGAGAGTCCGTTGTTCCACAGCCAGGCGTCCACAGGCAGCATCTTGTTATGTTTGGATTATCAAGTGGTTTTACACCAGTGGTCAATGAGACCCAGATCCATAAGCTCTCTTACTGTTCCGGTATCAACCTCTTGTTTCTCCAGAGCTCCTTGAAAACGTTCAATGAATATAGCAGAAAGAAATAGATATCGCCTTGTAAGAATGGGCATATCTTTCCTTCTCTGTTTTGAGTCTTTTTACACAAAGGTGTCTCTGTTTTCCCGGCATAGGGGTCAGTACTCTTCAGTTGCATCGGTGAGGAGAGAGAGTTATTTGTGACTGTTAAGGGCCTGTCCCACTTGCATGCGATCGCATGCGTTTGGCACGACCAAACAGAAGCGGAGTTCGCGGTAAGTACACGCTAAGTTCGCGCGTGGCGTAATTCGCGCCATACTCACCAATCAGCTGGGCAGGAGGCGGGCCGATTGAATTTGGGCGTCGCACGGCATCGGACGGTGACATCATCGCGCAATGGCACGCGCTAGGCGTACGCCGTCAAGACTCTGCGTGCGACGTCGAGACGCTGCGTATGCCCTCAATGCGCCTGCGGGCCGACAGGCCGTTGGCGCGCGGAATCTTCGGACGGTGCGGGATTTTCGGAGCCCAGCACGATGTCGGGATCTGCCCCGCACAATTCCATACGCTTCCGCGTTTCTAAGTGGGACCGGCCCCGCGCGGCCCGTATGCCTCAAGCGACCACGTTTGGTCGCGCCAGACGATGCAATCACATGTAAGTGGGACAGGCCCTTAAGACACGTCTTGGGGGGTCAGGTTACATTTTCTTCCATTTTGTTCACTGCATCCGTTTAATTTTCCGAATCGAATCCCCGAAATTGGTTCTTGCATGTCTTGTCAGCTTTTCCCTGGATACTTACAGAACTATATTTTTGTTTAGTTTACAGGTATTTCATTTTTTGTCAATTTATTCCGTTTGATTTATTTTTTTTCCACATTGATTTTACTTTCGTTTTCTTTTTAACAGATAAAAAGTTATTAAATGAACCCAGAAACTCTAGTAAGTTTCCATTTCATTTATTTCAAAGTCATTCTGTTTCTTTTGGTCATTTATGACAGCAGTGGGGTGTGTGTGTGACAGACATCGGGACTGGGGCAAGATTTCCTCCTGTTTGTTAATCCCCCTGAGATACGAAGGTAAAGGAGAAGGGGGGAGAGAGCGTGAATGTGGGCCAATGGTGTGAATGAGCAGAGGAGAGAGCCAAGGGAGAAAGAGAAAGAGAGAGAGACTGAGGGAGGGAAGGAAGGAGAGGGAGTGAGAGAGCTGAGCGCCAGTGACCCGGGTTCGATCCCGACCAGCGATCCCCGCACAGCTAACACTATCCTATACCTCCTTGGGCGCTGTCTGTACAGAGTTTGTACGTTCCCCCGTGGGTTTTCTCCGAGATCTTCGGTTTCCCCCCACACTCCAAAGGCGTACAGATATGTAGGTTAGTGTATGTGTAAATTGTCCCTAGTGGGTGTAGGATGGTGTTAGTGTGCGGGGATCGCTGGTCGGTGCGGACCCGGTGGGCCACAGAGCCTGTTTCTGTGCTGCATCTCTGAACTAAACTACATTAAATCTAAGTCTCTTTAATCCCTGCCTGTTGGTGACCAATCAATGCTAAAACGTGTGTAACACTGATTGCCATGTTAGTCGAGCTCCCCAAGGACTGATGTACATGAAATTAGTGATACAATTCCCGTCTTGACTGTTAAAGCAAAGACATTAGCAAATTACTTTTTTTCATGCAACCTTGCGGATCTAACACGATAAAAGAGCAGGCAAATTGAAACGATCTTGTGTTGGTGATAGACACAAAGAGCTGGAGCAACTCAGCAGGTCGGACAACATCCCTGGAGAAAAGGAATTGGTGACATTTCGGGTCGAGACCTTTCTCCTGACTGGGATCCTTTTCTCCAGAGATGCTGTCTGACCCGTTGAGTTGAGGGCCTGTCCCACTTTCACGACCTAATTCACGACCTTTTTTACTCGTGGACATTTTTCATCATGCCAGAAAAAAACGCCCCGACCTACTTGATGTCACGAGTACCTACGACTACCATCACGGCCTGCTACGACCTACCTACGACCTCGTGACGACCATGCTGTGAATATGAGTCAAGGGCAAACTCGGCAGAGGTGGTGAAAGTTGGACAGGCCCTTCTCTCCAGCTGTTTGTGTCTATCTTCAGTTTAAACCGGCATCTGCAGTTCCTTCCTAAACACCGTTGCACTGATCTACTTGTGCTAGATTTCAGGGCTGATTTCCAATTGCTGTGGACCCCTTGATCTATGCCAAATTATGCACATCACATATTCTTTAATGGCATTGGATATTTACCATCCACAGTTGGCCATTCAGCCCATCATGCCTGTCCCTGTCCCTGTCCAACTGGTTGCACTCTGCAGTTCTTGGTCTGCAGCCTTGGATGTTATGGCTTTGCAAGCTTGTTTGTCACATGCACTGTGTGTGAACAGGAACAATGAAAGTCTTACTGCAGCTTCACTGGGACATCAATAACAACAAATAAATGTCCAATAAATGACGGGTTTTACCAGGTAAACTAGACCTGAGGGTGCAAAATATGGAGTGGTTTGGTGCTGAGATAGGAGGGTTGTGGGTTAGGGGTTAGTTTTGTTTAATTTTGGAGATACAGCGTGGAAACAGTCCCTTCGGCCCACCAAGTCTGTGCCGACCAGCGACCCCCACACACTGACACTATCCTATACATACTCGGGACAACCTACTATTACAGCAAGCCAATTAACTCACAAACCAGTCCATCTTTGGAGCATGGTAGGAAACGAGCTCCCGGAGAAAACCCATGCGGGTCACGGGGGGAACGTACAAACTCCGTACAGACAGCACCCGGAGTCAGGGTTGATGGGAGGAAGCTGTTCTGGTAGCTGGAGGATCGCAGTTCTCAGACTTGTGTAGCACCTTCTTGATGGTGGCAGTGAGAAGAGCAGTGGTGATGTGGGTCTTTGAAGACTTCTTCTTGCGTATGGCGTGCACAGCCTAAAGCTGTAGGACAACTTGTTCTATTTGATCTTACTTGATTGTGCACGCCAGGTTGGTTGCATTCGTCGAAACAGGGCGGACCACGTGAAGGTTGCAATCTCCCACCGCCGGTCTTTGAAGACATTAGCTGCCTGCTTGAGTAGGACGGACTGCCCAGTCCTGTCTTCTTGAGGCAGTGCCACCTGCAGATCCCTTCGGGAGTGGGAAGGTCAGTCCCCGTGAAGAGGAAAGAGACAAAGGGATATATTAGTGGGTTTTAGTTGAAGCGAGGAGAGGGGCCCTGTTTGGAGCAAAAGCATCAGAATGGACCTGCAGGTATGAATGTAGAAATAAGGAACTGCAGATGCTGGTTGACATAAAAGGACACTAATAAGTGCTGGGGTAACTCAGTGGGTCTGGCAGCGTCTCTGGAGAACCTGGAAAGGTGACATTTCAGAAGAGTCCTGACCTGAAATGTTTGCTTGTCCATGTTCTCCAGAGATGCTGTCTGACCCGCTGAGTCAGTCCAGCACTTGGTGTCCTTTTGACAGGATGAATGATTTGATTTTGTGCTGTCAGCATTCTGTGTTCTGGTCCAATGCTTGGGGACTTTTGAAAGATTCAGGAAATAAAAGAAATGTCGTTGAATCTTGATGCATGGCCATTGCCAAAGGGAGTCCGCTAAAACGGGGATGTGAATTTCCAGTAAATAGTGGTTGCAATAATTCTTAGACTCCTGTTTACTGCATGCCCTTGAATCTGAAGCTCCCATTCTGGCATGTTGCCGCAGTGTCTCTCCGAATTGAATGCTTACTGTCCAGGCATCTGTAAACTGACTACCCTCATCATGAGAGCTAGTGCGAGTCGCAAATTGGGAAAGTTGTGCAGAAGAAGCCTTGTCAAGTACATTTAGTGAAGGAGCACTAAGCTGAAGATCAGGTGGACAAAAATGCTGGAGAAACTCAGCGGGTGTGGCAGCATCTATGGAGCGATGGAATAGGTCTCGACCTGAATCGTCGCCTATTCCTTTGCTCCTTAGATGCTGCCTCACCTGCTGGGTTTCTCCAGCATTTTTGTCCACCTTCGATTTTTCCAGCATCTGCAGTTCTTTCTTAAGCTAAAGATCAGCTCGGTCTCTTTGAGTGGCTCCTCATCAAGCTGAACCTCTCGCTCGATGACAATCAAAACATCCGTCACCTTCTTCATCCTGAAGGAATCTACAGGATGCCGTGCCTCAAAAGGGCAGCGAATAGCATCAAGTACCCCGCTCCTCACTGGCCACGCTCTCATCTCACTGCTACCGTGGGGAAGATGATTTTGGAGCTTGAGAACTGCGACCACCAGGTTGAAGAATAGCTTCTCCACCTTCCGCCATTGGACTCCTGAACAACCAGAACCACAATCCGACTGCAGCAATGGTCCACTTTGTTATTCGGTGCCTGATGTGCATTTGTTTTGCACTGTGGTGGTCTGGTTATCTGGTGTTACTCAGTTTAGTTTATTGTCACGTACCAGGGCACAGTGAAACGCTTTTGCTGCACGCTAAGCCAGCCAGAGGAAAGACAAGACATGATTACAATCGAGCCATTCACAGTGTACAGATACATGATGAGAGAATTGCGTTTAATACCCACATCACCCCGATCCTGGCCTCTCTCCACTGGCGCCCTGTGCGGTTCCGAATCAATTTCGAGCTCCTTCTTTATGTCTACAAAGCCCTTAACGGGCTCGCCCCCACCTACACCAAAAATCTGCTCACCCACCACACCACCTCCAGGTCCCTCAGATCGGCTGACTTGGGGTTACTGACTATCCCGCGGTCCAGGTTTAAGCTCAGGGGCGACCACTTTTGCGGTTGCAGCTCCTAGACTGTGGAACAGCATCCCTCTTCCCATCAGAACTGCCCCCGCCATCGACTCTTTTAAGTCTAGACTTAAAACTTATTTCTACTCTCAAGCCTTTCTTGAGGTCCTCTGAGGGAGCACTGTGTGTATGTATCTATGTATGTATTGTTAGATCTATGTACCACTGTATGTAGCACGTTAGTACTTGCACCAATGTAAAGCACTTTGGTCAACGACAGTTGTTTTTAAATGTGCTATAGAAATAAAATTGGCTTGACTAATGCAAGGTAAAGCCAGCAAAGTCCGATCAGAAATAGTCCGAGTGTCCCCGATGAGATAGATGGTGGTTCAGGGCCACTCTCCGGATGCGATAGGATGGTTCAGTTGCCTGATAACGGCTGGGAAGATGATTAATTTATTCCACGATTGCTTATTGCGATTACGTTAATGGTTTTGTTTCATTGTTCTGCTCCTGGTAAACGAGATGATTGAACGTTCTTGCCTCTTGCCTCTTCCCTTGATCCCAATAGCCACGGATACGGCCGGCGACGTGGCTCTGTACGCGGGTCTGATTGTCGCCGTCTTCACCTTCGTGGTCATCATGCTGGTGCTCGGCATCATCGTGTACAGGCGGAGCTGCCGAGACTTCGACACCGACATCACCGACTCCTCGGCCGCGCTGACCGGGGGCTTCCAGCCCGTCAACTTCAAGACGGCCCGGCAGGGTAAGTGAAAGGCAGCGAGCGCCTTGCCCACGGCTACTGTTATATTCAACCGCAGACACAGAATGCTGGAGTAACTCAGCAGGACAGGCAGCATCTCTGGAGAGAAGGAATGGCTGACGTTTCTGGTCGAGACCCTTCTTCACACTTATTCAGCTGCCAGATATACCATGGTTCTTCACAGCTGGGAGGAAGGAAAGATCTGCGTTCCTGAAGGAGCCTTTCACAACCTCAGCATCTCAGATAAGACCATAAGACAAAGGAGCAGAATTAGGCCATTCACCTCATCGAGTCTACTCTTCATCAAGGAGCAGAATTAGGCCATTCACCTCATCGAGTCTACTCTTCATCAGTTCAAAAGTTCAAGGAGCAGGATTAGGCCATTGAGCCCATCGAGTCTACTCCACCATTCAATCATGGCTGGTCTATCTTTCCCTCTCAACCCCATTCTCCAGCCCTCTCCCTGAAGTTTTTGACCCCCCCTTTGCTAATCAAAGGGGGTGGGGGGGGGGGGGGGGGAAGAAACCTTCTCTCTTCTTTCTGGGATCTTTTTCTGTACGGTCCCTGATTCTAGAAATATTGGGTGAAGATCCACCTTAGTGAAGATGTCCTCACTGCTGCACTTGGTGACCTAGCAGGGCCTTTGTGCTCCAGTCTCTGCATTAGGGGGGGAAGCCCGGAGCTCCTGGATGCGGAGGTGAACGCACCGCCCACCGTCACTGCTGCCACGAACCCTTTCTTTGCTCAGTGGTTAAAGCGAGACACGCGATCCTTTGCCACGTCATTGCTTTCACCCTGTCTTAATGAAAGCGGCAGTCATTGCAGGGGCTTATCTGTGTGACAGCTGACACTGACAGTGGTGGCATTGACTGCGCGGCAGGTCTATTTAGCTGTCTTGATTAGATGCCAATAGAAATGCAATGCCGTACAATGGTTGGAGCAGCAACTGTTTGTTAAACGGATTGATTTTCAGCTTCATCGAGTGCAGAAGCAGGAAATGAAAATCGTTTGATATTTTCCATCTTACTCTGTTGACTGTAAGGCTTTGGCTAGGTCAAAGATTAGTTTAGTTTAGTTTAGTTTAGCTTGGAGACACAGCGTGGAGGCAGGCCCTCCGGCCCACGCAATTTACAGAAGCCTGTTGACCCACAAACCTACGCACCTACACGACCTTGGAGTGTAGGACGAAACCAGAGCCCCCGGAGAAAACCCGTGTGGTCACAGGAAGATCAGGCAAACTCCGTACAGACAGC
>CM069165.1:21444343-21456843 GCA_035221665.1 Okamejei kenojei
TCAGTTCAAGTCTTGCTCTGGGCACTGGTACGACAACATCGGCAGGTCAGGTGCTCCACAGGTTGTGCTTTTCAATTGGGGGATCACCTTGAAGCCACCTGTCTGTCCCTGTCTAGCACCGCTAGAAAACCACATCACCAGAGACCCGGGTTTCATCCAGAACTCGGGTGCTCTTTGTGTGGAGTTTGCATGTTCCCCCTGTGACCGCGTAAGATCCCTCTGGGTGCTCTGGTTTCCTCCCACATCTCTATGATGTACGGGTTTGTAATTAATCGGCCTTTGTAAAATTGCCCCTAAAGTGTCCGGGAGTGGATGAGAAAGTGGAATAAGATCGAACTAATGTGAACAGGTGATCGATGGTCAGCATGGTCTCAGTGGGCCAAAGGGCCTGTTTCCGTGCTGTAACTCTTCACATTATTTTGATGGTGAGAAGGGAGAAGGATGTTTTTAATGCACTGATGTATATATATCCATCAACCCATATTGCTAAAAGAAGTTAACTGGATTATTAAAATACTTTTTGGGGTACCCCGTAAACCAGTTCCTAGTTTATTACCATTGCTATATTGTCACATGTACTTAAACTTAGAACAGTGCAGCAAAGGGAGAGGCCCTTCAGCCCACAAGGTCCTTACTGACCTTGATGCCAAATTAAACTCATCTCTGTGATCCATGTGTCCATTCCCTGTATATCCTTCTGCCTATCTAAAAGTCACTATTGTAACTGCCTCGATCACAACTATCCATTAACATCCTCAAAGAGATGTTAAAGGTGTTGTAGAAATGCATGACTTTCCTTTAACTCGAGGGGGTAGATGTGACTCAAAGCTTAGCGACAATAGAGTGTTCATTAGTAACATGATGCACTCACGTTAGACCACTTGGCCCCAGATCAAGTGTCACCCAAATATTTGTCCGTGCAGTGCGGGTGCGAAGAACAATGGGAAGGCTTGGTAATGAAAGAAACTCCCCAGTCTTGCTAATTTCAAGTTAAGGGCCTGTCCCACTGTACGAGGTAATTCAAGAGTTCTCCTGAGTTTCCCCTGATACGAACTCGGAGAATTACGGTAATAGCCGCTCGTAGGTACTCGGGGCTCTCGTGGACATTTTTCAACATGTTAACAAAACTTCACGAGCTTACCGCGTTTCCCGAGTACCTGCCGTTAGCGTTACGAGCCGCTAAGAGCCGTCCCGAGCTCCGACGTACCCGCTACTTACATTCTACGTACTTACCACGAGTTTGATTTTTTTTTTAAACTCGGGAGAGCTCTTGGGTAAACTCGCACAGTGGGACAGGCCCTTTAGCAAGTCTCCCTATTGTTTTGTAAATGGGAATTCACTTTGTAAGCAGCCTGTCTCTGGTTAGACCAGTAACCAGTTGGCTGTGGTCCAAGGCCAACTCTTGGCTTCAGTGTTACATTTTTTTCCATTTCCTGTTGATAGTGAAGAGTGTGATGGCAATCTATTCATAAGCAAATCAAAGTGGCCATTTGACTCATTTTGTCCAACCCACCCATTGAGGACCTGTCTGGTCTAATCCCACTTCTCTAGTTGACTCCGTATGCATGACCAACACCACAATCCTGAGGCAAGCACTTTATTCCAAACTCTGTCATGGGAAAAGATGGAAGGAAAGGTTCAAGGATGGGCTCAATTCTTGAAAAAAAAAAAAAGCAATATCCCCACCTCCTGGGAATAGAAACTGCACTATCTCCTGGGAACAGAAACATAGAAACATAGAAATTAGGTGCAGGAGTAGGCCACTCAGCCCTTCGAGCCTGCACCGTCATTCAATATGATCATGGCTGATCATCCAACTCAGTATCCTGTACCTGCCTTCTCTCCATACCCCCTGATCCCTTTAGCCACAAGGGCCACATCTAACTCCCTCTTAAATATAGCCAATGAACTGGCCTCAACTACCTTCTGTGGCAGAGAATTCCACAGAATCCCTGGCCAGTGTTGACTCAAGCTGTTAAAGGGACATTCAGGATTAGGTATAGAACTAAGAAGACCTTGTTCCAGACTGGAAGTACACAGTTACTGCAAGTAAAAGTTGTGAGCCCGCCATCTCACAGCAGTCCCACCCATCCCATCAGCTCCTTCTGCCTCATCCACATTGCCGCCTTGTCCTCATCAATCACCTCAGAACCCACATAGCCACAGGGGAACCAAGTCATCCTCAGTCCCGAGAGGCTGCCTGAGCAGCAGAAGAAGGGGATGTATAATTAACGTAACCTGAAAAAAAAGAACTATTCAAAAACCTCAGCGGAGAAAATCCTGCAAAAGTTATACTTATGATAAATGTCATCTGCCATCCACATTAACAGGAAACCAGCCTCCCATTGCAGTCTCACTGTCAAACAAGCCTCATTACTCTTGGCACCAGCAATCCCTTAATGTCAAGATTACGTGAGATTACAAATGCCCTCCACTGTTTGAAGTACATTCATATAAAATTCTGCAGTACGCCACTCGAACTTATTAGCGAGAAAGTATTCTTAAAGACTTGGTTGACCTTGTCACTGGATATCACTGAGAAATGAAAATATCCATTTAAGTTAATGCAAACTATCCGTTGAAAATAACTGCACCGTGTCCAATTTTTTCTTTATCTCCCAATCTTTGATTCGCAAGTTCCAGCTGCAACTCAAAAGTCTGACGCTGGCAGATAAAAATACACTCAGCAAGAATAGTTGAAGCTTTTTTTGAAGTGTTGAGAAAGAACTTACATTTCTGTTGTGACTTTGAGAACACTCATCGGGGTTTTACAGCCAACTGGATACGTGGCGGCATGTAGGCGCCAGAGACACCCGGTTCGATCCTGACTACGAGCGCTGTCTGTACAGAGTTTGTATGATCTCCCCGTGACCTGCGTGGGCTTTCCCCGGGTGCTCCAGTTTCCTCCCACGCTCCAACTGGTTTATAGGCTAATCGGCCTGGTAACATTGTAAATAGTCCCGAGTGTGTGTAGGATAGTGATCGTGTACGGGGATCACTGGCCGGCGCAGTCTCGGTGGGGTGAAGGGCCAGTTTCCGAGCTGTATAAACTAAACAAAACTAAATTACAGTTCCTGTTGTAGTGTAGGAAACGGCAGAGTCAGTGTCACAGAGACAGCGACATTGATTGAAGGAACAGTGTTGGCCAGAACGTTGATCTGCGTTCTTTTCCAAACACTTGAATAGCATCTCTGACAGAGTAGCATCCCCCCCAGTACCTGCACTGGTGTGTCCGCCTAACCTGGGACTTGTTCAAACTCATGGAGACTGGCCCTTTGACCCGCTAACTTCCCACCAACCATCAGCCCTGTATTGTTTGCACTAGTCTTATCCTAACCCAGTATATTCTCACAATGCCACCCATGTCTTGGTTGAATTGGACCTGAGTAATTTATTTTATGTCCCACCCCTTACACTAGCAATTATTCCTCATCTCTCTCTGCCTTGATGCAGGGTCTCATCCCGACAGCCATCAGGCTATTAACCACTACAACCTCCAAATAAGCTCTGAACTAAGTAGACTTGGAGGCATTGGTTTTGTTTTTGTCTCTATATATATATACTAGACCTAGTGGGACCCGTTGGTGCCTGTCACACAGAAGGCCTGGTCTCCCAACGCAACCTGTTCCCCCAACGTAATATTCCACCACTCACCGGTTCCCCCAATGCAACCCATCCCCACAACCCAATATTCCACCACTCACCCATAGCCCCCAACGGTGCAGGCGTGGCTTATTTCCCCTCATATCCCAGCACTCCCTCCCCCTCTTCACCCTCCCTCTTCTTTCCCCTCTCCTCCTCCCCTCCCCACTCCCTCCCTCTCCTGTCCCCTACCCTCAGTCACTCCCTCCATAACCCCTCTCCCCTCCCTACCCCAGCGTGAGGGCGAGGGAGGAGCACGGCTCCGGGCCCAGTCCGTGTCTGTGTCCAGCCTCGCTCGTAACATATATGTGTGTATGTATATATGAATGTATGTGTATGTTCATATATATATATATATATGTGTACAAACTACTTTTTCTCTGGTTTATTATATTGTTTACCGAGTTATATGTGTACTGTAGAGTCTGAAGAAGGGTCTCGACCCGAAACGTCACCTATTTCCTTTGCTCCATAGTTGCTGCCTCACCCACTGAGTTTCTCCAGCATTTTTGTCTACCTGTGTACATATTCTATTGAGCTGCTGCAAGTAGGATACATGACAATGAAACACTCAGGACTGCCACCTCAGATGCTGCTTGACTCACTGAGATTTTCCGTATTTCATTTGATCCAGACTCCAACGTTTGCAGTCCAACCTTTGCCCCAGCAATTGATGTTCCTCTGAAATATTTTTAAAACGGGGGTGATGACTTAAACCTACAGGTCTGACACCCCAGCCCCAAGCGCCAGACGTAATGTTCTAGACAGCTCAAACTTATTTCAACTTCACTTCATTTTTTTTCTTTTCTTATTCCAAACAGGAGTCTGCCTTCTGGTGCCTCAGGGTGCAATTCCGCAGGGCAAGTTTTACGAGATGTACCTCATCATCAACAAGAGAGAAAACACACTGTAAGTGGCAAATTTTACAAAGCATCATGACTACGTGTACCCAGTGTGGCTCTGGACAGAGCTTTTCTGCTGATATAATTGAATCATATAATGCCCCTGTCCCACTTAGGAGACCTAAACACCAACCTCTGGTGACCTTGCCCGCCACCCAAGGTTTCCATGAGGTCACGGGAGGTTTTGGTCACTCTCCCTAATGGTCTAAAGTGGTTTCCGCGTGGTCGAGGCTTCAGCTAGGTTGTTGCTATTTTTTCATCATGATTAAAACCTGCCTCGACTGAAATTAGGTTGCCGTTTTTAAAATGTTTTAGTCGCAGGTCTAGTCGAAGCCAGTTTTCTTCATAGTCGAGGAAGGTTTTCAACATATGCGTGGGAGGTGGTAGGTGGTTGCAGGTCACCTTGGCCTTGATTTTTTTTTTTGGGTGACGGGCAAGGTCACCAGAGGTTGCAGTTTAGGTCTCCTAAGTGGGACAGGGGCGGTACAATTTTATACACAATTTAAAAAACATGAAGTTGCTGGTAAGAACATTCGCACTGAACCTTGCCAAATATTTCAAAGTAATTTGAAATTGTCTTCCTTATTCCAAAATTGCTCTTTGGACTAAGTTGCATTTGAGACAGAAATGCTGACCTTCTAATTCAATTGTATTAAAGATGAATTTTGGATGATTCCTAGGCAAAATAATTATTTATACTTCACGAGGAAGACTTAGATTTATATGCAGTTTGTTAACTATCCCGAAGCAATTCATAACCTCCGTAAGACAGTCAATGTTGTGAGTACGGAATTCAGCAGATGATTTGCCTACAACAGGTTTTAATGAACTGCAATGTGACGATGATAAGATAATGTGCTTTTTGTGGTGCTAAATGAGGGATACGTCAGGTTCAGAACACTCCAGAGATATGAAGAAGGGTCCCGACCCGAAACGAAACGTGTTTATTCCCTCCACAGATGTTGCCCGACCCATTGAGTTTCCCCAGCATTTTGGGTTTTTGTTCACGATTCCTGCATCTGATGCTCTGCTTCAAAGCTGTGCCCTGGACTCTCTAATACCGCTGAGAAAGGAGATGGGGCCTCAATCGCATGTAAAATACCGCAACTATCATAGTGCAGTACTCTCTCTCTCAACTGCATTATGTCAGCCTCGGTCCTTGCTGTTTAGTCACCGGTAAGAGGTTTAGTTTGGTTTAGTTTAGAGATACAGCACGGAAACAGGCCCTTCGGCCCACCGGGTCCGCGCCGACCAGCGATCCCCGCACACCAACACTATCCTACACACACTAGGGACAATTTTTACATTTACACCAAGCCAATTAACCTACAAACCTGTACGTCTTTGGAGTGTGGGAGGAAACCGAAGATCTCGGAGAAAACTCACGCAGGTCACGGGGAGAACGTACAAACTCCGTACAGACAGCGCCCGTGGTCAGGATCGAACCCGGGTCTCCGGCGCTGAATTCACTGTAAGGCAGCAACTCTACCGCTGCACCACCATACTGAAGGTCTGAAGAAGGATCTCGACCCGAAACGTCACCCATTCCTTCCCTCCAGAGATGCTGCCTGTCCCGCTGAGTTGCTCCAGCTTTTTGTGTCTATCTAAGAGATTTGAACGCCCTAGTATCTGAGAGGAGGGATTTCTCAAACTACACTCTTGTGGTAAGGCAGTTGTCGACTTTCATCGCACCTTTTGACCCTTCTGTATCACAAGCTTGCAAGGCTTTAAGTTTAAATGTAGCCGAAACCATAGAGTCACACAACGTCGAAACAGGTCCTTCGGCCCGACGCCTATGCTGACCGACATGCGCCATCCACACTAGTCCCACCTGCCTGCATTTGGCCCTATCCCTCTAAACCTATCCTATCCATGTACCTGTCCAAATGTTTCTTAAGCATTGTGATAGTACCTGCTTCAACTACCTCCTCTGGCAGCTCATTCCACACCCAGTACCTATCAACCTTTGTGTAAAAAAGTTTTCCCTGAGGTTCCTCCCCTCACCTAAAACCTATGTCCTCTGGTTCTTGAAGGGCAGGGAGAGAAAATGTAATTCTAAAAATGTCTCCTCATGGTGACAAATCGGTGTGGGAAGCGGTCTGTGCTTCTTACGCAGTCCTCGAGAGAACACAGTTATTTAGCTGGGTTAAGGGCCTGTCCCACTTTCACGACCTAATTCACGACCTTTTTTACTCGTGGACATTTTCCATCATGCTGGAAAAAACGGCCCCGACCTACTTGATGCCACGAGTGCCTACGACTAGCATCACGACCTACCTACGACCTCCTACCACCTCGTGACGACCATGCTGCGAGCGTGAGTCAAGGGCAAACTCGGCAGAGGTCGTGAATTAGGTTGTGAAAGTGGGACAGGCCCTTTGCATTATTTAATTACTTGAACCACAAAAGAATAAACTGATCTGCACCAGTGTTCATTCAGGCATCTTTACACTCACCTTCCTGCACAACTCATGCAAGACCCCAACTTTAAGTTGAGTTCATCTTGTAAACAAAACAAAAGTTGTTAATGTCACTGTCGCCTCACAACCGTCTCTACCCACTCCACAACATATACGTCGACTTACTCAGTGAACTACAAACTTGGACAGACTTTAGCTTACAGAGTGCAAACCGAAGCCCTCCAACCGTGATCGCCCTGGTAGCAGTCAGGGAGAGTTACAATTGTGCAGAAGCCATATTAACCTTCAAACCTGCACCTCCAAACAGGCCACAGAGAGAATGTATGAATTCCATACAGACAGCACCCGTAGTCAGGATTGAACCTGTTCTCAGGTGCTGCACCACTACGCCACCCTGGAGCTTTTTTCAGTCTTTTAGGAAGGTTATGTGTTCCTGATGTCCTTTGTCCTCCTGGAATTAATATATGATTTCAAGTTCCTGTAGCTTACGCGATAATTTACAGTAAGGGTCTGTTTTGGGTGTCTGGGAATTACGAGTGTTGCATGTTTAGTGTCCCTGCACAGTACGACAGCTATATGTGCAGGGTGCGGCTAATTAGTGATTCCATATCTTTGCCCAAAGTTTACGTGGTAATTCCATATTTTGGATCACAAAACCAGATTTTTCTCAAAACAAAGATTCCAATCACTGCCCAGATGCAGCCTGACCTGCCGAGTTCCTCCAGCACTTTGTGTTTTGCTCAGGATTTCAGCATCTGCAGTTCCTTGTGCCTCCAATTTTCCTTAAAACTGGGTATCTGAAGAGTTGCTTCCTGAGGTTCACTTGCTCTCGGGAGCAGGCAGATAGATAATCATGTATTGTCCATCGGTTAAAATTAATGCACAGAAACTGTACACAACAGGTTTGCAATGTTCCCAGCTCGTGACCCAGACAGCCTGAGAGGTTTGACAAATTACCCTAGTTCTGTGATCCATTGGCACAGCTATCTAAATCTTCTCTATGTGGGCCATGCATTTCCCGTACGCAAATAGCCACAAAGCTAGCTCACTGAACACTGAGCTACTTGTTTGACAGAGTGAAACGATTGAGTTTGCCGGTAGCAATCTGTCATGTAAACCTGTGTACCCGTGCATAGACACTTCTTCACGTAGTGTTATATGTTGTTAACCAGTCGGTGGTGACTAAAGCACTTGTAGTCTGTCAGCAGCATGTCGCAGCGATAGAAGACATTGGTTAGGCCGCATTCAGAGTACTGCGTTCGGTTCTGGGCGCAGAGAAGATTTTATGGGAAAGGCGTTTTCAAGATGGAACAGGAGCAGCGAAGATTTACGAGGATGTTGCCAGGACTCAAGGGCCTGGCCTAGAGGGAGAGGTTGAGCAGCTAGGACTTTATCTCTTGGAGTGCAGGAGGATGAGCGGTGATCTTATAGAGGTCATGAGAGGAGTAGAGGCACAGAGACTATTCCAGAATTCTTAGGCCCCATTCGGTCAAGGCTGACCATGGGTGTTTCCAGGGTGCTATTCCCTACATGGAGTACGCCTGTGCGTGACTTTGTTTAACGTGGGGAGACTGGTGCACAGACAGCCACCCGGTGATCTCCCGGTGGCTCAGAACTTCAACTCCCCCCTCCCATTCCAAATCCGACCTTTCTGTCCTGGGCCTCCTCCATGGCCAGAGCGAGGACCACCGTAAATTGGGGGAGCAGCACCTCATATTCCGCTTGGGCAGTTTGCACCCCAGCGGTATGAACATTGACTTCTCCAATTTCAGGTAGTCCCTACTTTCTCCTCCCCTTCTCAGCTCTTCCTCAGCCCACTGGCTCCTCCTCTTCCTTTCTTCTTCCCGTCCCCCCCCAACCTCACATTAATCTGAAGAAGGGTTTCAACACAAAACCTTGCCTATTTCCTTCGCTCCATAGATGCTGCCGCACCCGCTGAGATTCTCCGACATTTTTGTCTATCTTTGGTCCTTGATCTGGGACTCCGGTCGTCTTGGACTGAATTTTCAGTCCGACCGGAAACGTTACCGTTTCCTTCTCTCCAGAGATGCGGCCTGACTCGCTGAGTTATTCCAGCATTTTGTGTCTATCTTCGGTTTAAACCAGCAGCTGCTGTTCCTTCCTGCTCAAGACTTGATATGGTACTCAAACCAACAAAGTCTTGTATTCTGAGATGAGAGCGGTCTGTCCATTGAGCCACAACCAGCGATGTAAACAAGTTGAGGGTTTCCTTACCTACAGTCCTCAAAGGAAATGGCCAATCATTGTCACTTTTATTGGTGTTAATTATTATTAGCTTCTTTCAGGTTTATAGACAGGATGGTGGATCACGACTTCCGATCCAAAGTAGACGCTTTCCCTCAGTTCTCCTGCTGGTGTCAAAGAATTACCGAGAATCAATGACGCAGAGCCAATTAATTTGCTGCCTTGATGCTCAGCTCAACTCAGATACAGTATCTTCAGCAGCACGCTGAGGCACGAGGAGCGTTCTGATTGATGTGCCCCACTGACTCTGTCAAGGGGATCTAATCTCGATGTACACATTGTCCATCATCCTCTAACTGCTCTGGGAATCTATTTGGTTCGCCGTGTTGCTGGTGTCCTGACAATAGGCGTCATGGTGGCGCAGCGGTAGAGTTGCTGCCTTACACGCCAGAGACCCTGGTTCGATCCTGACTACGGGTGCTGTCTGTACGGAGTTTGTACGTCCTCCCCGTGACATGCGTGGGTTTCCTCCGGGAAGCTCCGGTTTCCTCCCACACTCCAAAGACGTACAGGTTTGTAGATTAATTGGCTTGGTATAATTGTAAATTGTCCCTAGTGTGCGTAGGGTAGTGTAAGTGTGCGTGGATCGCTGATTGGCGCAGACTCGGTGGGCCAAAGGGCCTGTTTCTTTCCGCTGTATCTCTAAATTAAACTAAACAGCCAACAGTTTTCACGTTGCTGTTCTGCAAGACGTTGGTGCGTCCACATTTAGAGAGTTGTGTTCAGTTTTGGCCACCATGTTATGGGGAAAGAGGTTGTCAAGCTTGAAAGGTTTCAGAGAAGATTTAGCAGGATGTTGCCAGGACTCGAGGGGCCAAGCTACGGGGAGAGGTTGAGCAGGCAAGGGCGTATTTTATACGGAAATGCGATATGAATACAGATGTGTGGATTTGCTTTGTAAAATACGGATTTTTAAAAAATCGGCCCGACTTCCTGTTTCATCTTCCTGCTTAAAAAATGCAAGGATATAAAAAATCATACGGTAACTCTAAAAATTACAGCAGATTAAATCTATTAGTATTTTAAATTTCAAGATCCGGATGATTATTTTTGTAAGCTTTGATCTGCCTGTCCCACCAAGGTTTAAACAGCGCTGTCAGTTTAGCGCGTGGGAATTTAAACAAACAGCGCTATGGGTTCTAATTATAGCGCTATTAGCTGGAGCGCTATTGCCTTTACGCATAGTACTATGAGCTTTACACATAGCGCTAAGGCCGCAGCTCTATGGGTCACAGGCTGTTCGGGGAGGGTGAAGGAGAGGGAGGGAGGGAATAAGAGAGGGGGGAATATTAGAGGGAGGGAGAAAAAAAAGGAAGGAGAGAGGGAGGGAGAGAGGGAGGGAGGAAGGGAAAGAGAGGAATGAGGGAGGGAGAGGGAGGCTTCCGAATGGCTTTTACATCATCATCTGGTGCTAAAAGCAGGAAGCAGCCGTTCAAACAGAATTATACAAAGAGATTGCAATGAATGCGCTGTCAAGTAAGGTGCGTAGAAGACATGTCAATTGGTAGCAAAGTTATACCAAAACCTTAAAAAAAAAACTTTTTTTCAGCAAAATGGCACCACGTAAAAATACTGATTTCCTCAGCAAAATACTGATTTTCTGGTACTAGAATACTGAAATGCTCTGACAAAACTTGGCAGCTCTGGTTTTATTCCTTGGAGTGCAGGAGGATGAAGAGTGATCGTATAGAGGTGTACAAAATCATGAGAGGAATAGATCGGGTAAACGCACAAAGTATTTTGCTCAGAGTAGGGCAATCGAGAATCGGGAAAGGTGAAATTAAAAAAAAGAGAAATGGCTTGTATTGTTTCCTAAGGGAGAATAATAGGATCTTGTAACAACCCAAAAAAAATCAAGATCCAGTTATTGAGAAATCTTGAGCAAAATACAAAGTGCTGGAGGAACACAGAGGGTGAGGCAGTTTCTATGGAGCGAAGGAATAGGTATATAGGAACACCTATTCCTTCGCTCCATAGATGCTGCCTCACCTGCCTCATTGTGTGTTGTAAACCAGTTATTGGTCTGTGTAGATATTTAATTGGTTGGCCCAGACATGTAAGAAGGAACTGCAGATGCTGGTTTACACCAAAGATGGCCACAGAATGCTGGAGTAACTCAGCGGGTCAGGTATATAGGAACACCTATTCCTTCACTCCATAGATGCTGCCTCACCTGCTGAGTTTCTCCAGCATTTTTGTCTACCTTCGATTTTTCCAGCATCTGCAGTACCTTCATAAACACTGACCCACATAGTGTACTTTCAGTGTATGACAATACCTTTACAGTACAAGGGAATGATGTTTAGTGAAAGGTAAAGCCAGCAAAGTCTGATCAGGGAAAGTCCAAGGATCACCAAAGAGGTACATGGTAGTTCAGCACTTGGTTACATACGTGGGTCAACTAAAAGGCATGTCCCACTTTCACGTCATTTTTCATCAGGCTAGATAAACGCCCCGACCTACTTGATGCCACGAGTACCTAGGACTAGCATCACCACCTACCTACAACCTCTTACCACCTCGTGACAACCAAGCTGCGAGTATGAGTCAAGGGCAAACTCGGCAGAGGTCCTGAATTAGGTCGTGAAAGTGGAACAGGCCCTTTATACAGTTACAGTAACCTACCAATCCGCACATCTCTATAGACTGTGGGAGGAAACCGGAGCACCTGGACGAAACCCACACAGTCACAGGGAAAACGTGCAAACTCCACGCAGGCAGCAGCGGAGGTCACAATGTAACTGAGTGCACTGTAGCAGCGGCTCCACTGACCAAGGCGCTGTGCTGCTCTCTGCTCCCATTTTCCGAGAAACCGGAACGCTGACCAATTTCGACGTCTGACTTGATGGCACCTCACAGTGTAAAATAGCACAGTGCCTGGAATAGTTTTAATCTGCCTCCAACAACAGATAGGCAAGCCTCCATGCGAGCAATGTGTCCGTTGAGAGTGAGCGGCCGAGGCACCATGTAGGAAGATATCAGAGAGAATTTTCTCTGAATTCCTGTCTGGCAGAAAAGCCTGCAAATATTAATGCCGGCAGATAATTCTCAAGCTGTCCTCAGCTGCCTATCACCAAGAGAATGAACATATTGTGACCAAACTTCTCTCAGGGTTAAACACCGAGCACTGTATTAGGCCTTTATTAGTACATCACTTTCTCCAGTTGTGGCAGCCCTGGTATTTAAGGTATGTGATTTCTTAAAAGTAACCTTTAATTTTGAGACAAGGATGAATCAGAAGCTTTAAATATCACCCGTGGAACCTGTTCCA
>CM069165.1:21461843-21506843 GCA_035221665.1 Okamejei kenojei
ACAGACAACATTTGGTGTGAAGAAGGGTCCAAATCCAAAACATAGTCTGTTCATATCCCTCCACCGATTTTGCCAAGCCTGTCAAGTTCATAGAGTAGGGAGCAGAATTTGGCCATTCAGCCCATCAAGTCTACTCCACCATTCAATCATGGCTTACCTCCTAATCTACCTCCTATCCCCATTCTCCTGCCTTTTCCCCATAACCCCTGACACCCATTCTAATCAAGAATCTATCTCTCTCTGCCTGGAAAATATCCATTGACTTGACCTCCACTGCCTTCTGTGGCAATGAATTCCACAGATTCACCAGCCTCTGAATAAAGAAATGTCGCCCCATCTCCTTTCTAAAGGAACGTCCTTTAATTCTGAGGCTATGACCTCTGATTCTACACTCTCCCACTAGTGGAAACATCCTCTCCACATCCACTCGATACAGGCCTTCCACTATTCGGTAAGTATTAATGAGGTCCCCCCCCTCATTCTTCTAAATCCAGCGAGTACAGGCCCAATGCCGTCAAACGCTCATCATACGTTAACCCAATCATCCTTGGGATGGATCATTCTTGTGAACCTCCTCTGGACCCTCTCCAGCACCGGCACATATTTCCTCAGAGATGGGGCCTAAAGCTGCTCATAATACTCCAGATGCGTTCCCTTACAAAGCCTCAGCATTGCATCCCTGTTTTTGTATTCTGGTTCTCTTGAAACAAATGCTAGCGTGGTGTTGCTCCTCTCTGCAGACCCCCGTCGGAAGGCTCCCAGACGGTGCTGAGCCCCATGGTGACCTGCGGACCCACGGGGATGCTGTTGTGTCGTCCTGTTGTCCTCAGCATCCCCCACTGCGCTGACGTCCATAGACCAGACTGGGCGATTAAACTCAAGACGCAAACCCACCAGGCTGCCTGGGAGGTAAGGACTTATCACGCGGAGAATAGATCGGGTGAGAACTAAACTAATATTGAAGCTTAAGCAGGAAGAATGATTTAGTTTGGTCACATTGCAGAATCTTCAAATTAGGCCAATATCAAAATGAAATGCAACCCAGCCGTTGAAGATGTTTTACCTTCTGTCTTCATCAGCCTGACACCAGATTACAGGCATCAGATAATCATCTCAGAGTTA
Source organism: Okamejei kenojei (assembly GCA_035221665.1). NCBI lineage: Eukaryota > Metazoa > Chordata > Chondrichthyes > Rajiformes > Rajidae > Okamejei > Okamejei kenojei. Next base: position 21,462,966 of record CM069165.1, read on the forward strand.
TTACTTATGCAGAGATGTGATTGCTCTCTGATTGATTGCTTTAGATGATGCAGCGTTGATTGCTTCTGCCATGTGCGGATCACCGTTAATGGCAAGATATGCTTCGCTAGATGCAGAAGCACAAATCTGATGGCAAGTCAGGCAGTGGAATTGGTAGGGTGTGGAGAGAGAGAGAGAGAGAGAGAGGCAGCAAGCTGGGGAAGGATGGGTGAAGGGAGGTCGCGCTGAGCTGACACGGTGCTTACAGTGTTTCAGCTCGCGTTTCCTGAAGTAAAAGTGATGGGAAGCTTGGCCTTCCCCCGCAAACAGAGTCAAACGTATTCAAGACAGTCAGATTTAGCTCTTGCTGCTCACGGAATCAAGGGATGTGGGGAGAAGGCAGGAACGGGGCATTGATTTTAGATGATTATATTGAATGGCGGTGCTGGCTCAAAGGGCCGAATGGCCTATTCTTGCACCTATTTTCTTTGTGTTTCTGTTTCAAAATACATCAAACTGTTTCCAAACAATCTCCATAAATCAGGTGCTGTGTTATGTTGCAATGATAAGACAATGCTCACAATGGGCATTGATGGGCTGAACAGCCTGTATTGCCCTCTCTCGGAAGTTCATAAGAGATAGGAGCAGAATTAGGCCATTTGGCCCATCGAGCCTACTCCGCCATTTAATCATGGATGATCTATCTTTTCCTCCCCACCCCATTCTCCTGCCTTCTCCCCATAACCCCTGACACCCGCACTAATCTGTTCATCTCTGCCTTAAACATATCCATTGACTCCACAGACTTCTGTGACAATGAATTCCATTCATTAATTCCATTGAAAAAAAAAGGCTCACAAAGTCCCTGTGGTGTGAATGGCATTTGGATTTGGGTAAAGGCTGGTTTGTTGGTAAATTAACATTGGGATTGATGAGTGGGCCCATACCAGCCATCCTTTTTTCTCCAGAGATGCTGCCTGACCCGCTGAGTTACTCCACCACTTTGTGTCTATCTCTGGTTGATGGGACTGTTGGGAGTATTAAAGTGGGATTAAGGTAGGATTAGTGCAAATGGGGGCTGTGTGGTCGGTGCAGGGCCTCTTACCATGAACGTTGCTCTGTGCCCGCAGGAGGTGGTGACGTTGGAGGAGGAGAACTTAAACACACCGTGCTACTGCCAATTGGACTCCCAATCCTGCCACGTCCTCCTGGACCAACTTGGAACCTATGCACTCGTTGGGGAATCCAACTCGCGCGCTGCCATTAAAAGGCTCCAGCTGGCCATCTTTGCACCGACATCATGTACATCCCTCGAGTACAGCCTTAAAGTATACTGTGTGGAGGATACTCCTGATGCTCTCAAGGTACGGTGCAGCTTGGTTCGGGAACAGCTCCGTCCAAAGCTGCAAGAAACATCTATACCCCTTGCCTGATGGGGGAGAGAGAGGAGCGAATTGTGGACGCAGCCCAGGCCGTCCCTTCCATTGACTCCTTTTGCACCTCGCGCTGCCTCGGCAAGGCCGGCAGCATACTCAAGGACGGGTCGCACCCTGGCCCCTCCCTCATCTCCCCTCTCCCATCAGGCAACGGGTATGGACGAGTGAAAACGCACTCCTCCAGATTCAGGGACTGTTTCTTTCCAGCTGTTATCGGGCAACTGAACCATCCTACCACAACTAGCGAGCAGCCCAGTGGGTAGGATGGTGTTTGTGTGCGGGGATCGCTGGTTGGCGCGGACTGGGTGAGCCTAGGGGCCCGTTTATGCGCTGTATAACTAAACTAAATTAAACTAAAATCTGTTGTGGGGTGAATTTGTTGTCTGAGCATCCCTGGTGGCTGAGGAGGCGATTCATTACGATTGTTTGTGTCTGACTGCAGGAGGTGCTCGAACTGGAGAGGACGTTGGGCAGTTACTTACTGGAGGAACCCAAGAGTCTGCTGTTCAAAGATAGTTACCACAACCTCCGGCTTTCCATCCATGACATTCCCCACTCCCTCTGGAGAAGCAAACTACTTGCCAAGTATCAGGTGAGAGATGATTGTCGCGCCATCGACTCCGCGATCTGGGGAATGTTTTACTTTGTGTCGCTTCTGTTGACTGAGTTTCCCAACGACAGCCCATGTTTAACTCAGCGCGCTGCCTTGCTGCGCCAGAAACCCGGGTTCGATCCCGACTTCAGGTGCTGTCTGCGCGGAGTTTGTACCCTCTCCCCGTGACCTGCGTGGGTTTTCTCCGACATCTTCGATTTCCTCCCCCACCACAAAGACGTGCAGGTTTGTTGGTTAATTGGCTTGGGTGTCATTATAAATTGTCCCTAGTGTGTGTAGGGTAACGTTTGCGTGCGGGGATCGCTGGTCGGCGCGGACTCAGTGGGCTGAAGGGCCTGTTTCCGCGCTGCATCTCTAAACCAAAAAAAAAAACAAACAAATGGTCAGAAATAATCAGACCTCCCTCTTTCTTGCGCCTTTTCAGGAGATTCCATTTTACCACATCTGGAGTGGAACGCAGAGAGCGTTGCATTGCACCTTCTCGCTGGAGAGGTACAGCGTGGCATCCACCGAATTCTCCTGCAAAATCTGTGTCCGACAAGTGGAAGGGGAAGGACAAATATTCCAGTTGCACACTGTCATTGAAGAGGTAAGGGCAAAAGGCTGGGAAGTCTGGCAGGCGGGTACAGTCACAAACTTCCAACACTCGACGCTCTATTGTTCAGGAAGCATCAATTGAAATGGTGGCTGGGAATATGAGTTGTGTTATGAATGAATGAATGAATGAATGAATGAATCTTCTCCTTCTTCTTGCGTATGGCGTGCACAGCCCAAAGTTGTAGGACAACTTGTTCTATTTGATCTTATTTGATTGTGCACGCCAGGTTTGATTGCATTCGTCGAAACAGGGCGGACCACGTGAAGGCTGCAATCTCCCACCCCGCATGAATGAATGAATGAATAAGTTTATTGGCCAAGTATTCACATACAAGGAATTTGCCTTGGTGCTCCGCCCGGAAGTGACTCAGACAAAGAGGAGAGGGAGGGTGGCGCAGTGGTAGAGTTGCTGCCTTACAGCGCTGGAGAATGGGTTTGATCCTGACGTCGGGGGCAGTGTGTATTGAGTTTGTATCTTCTCCCTGTGACCTATTCCTCTCATTCCATTAAGAGCGACTCCAGAGAAACCACCGCTGTTAAAATGTAAATCTGATATGGAGCTTAAACTCTGAATAAGTTTAGAGCTTAGTTTAGAGATACTTTGGCCAACTGGGTCGACAGCGATCATTGAACAACCGTTCACACTAGTTCTACGTTCTACTGCTTCCCCATCCATCCTGCACACTTCTGAGCCTCAGTCTGAAGCATGAAATTCTACAGATTGAATAAAACCAAAAAATACCAAATACTGGAAATCTAAAATAAAAACAGAAAAAACAGAAAATATTGAACAGGTCGGGCAGCATCTGCGGAAAGAGAAATAGTTAACGTTTCACGTTTGTAACCTTGTAACAGAAACTTTTATGAAGGCCAAAGAGAGAGCCAATCAGTCTGAAGAAGGGTCTTGACCCGAAACGTCGCCTATTCCTTCTCACCATTGTTTTAATAAAAGAGGTTCACTTGTAATCATTTGCATTTTCATTTAGTTTGCATTGTGATCTTGAACTCTGAATGTATATCACGTAATATCAACGCAATACCAGCTGTTATCAGGCAACTGAATGGTCCTCCCATCAGCTAGGGTGTGGTCTTGACCTCCCAGATACCACATTGGAGACCTCTGTACTATCTTTAAATCAGATTTTATCTTGCACCAAAAATTGTCCACTTGATCCTTTTTCTCTGGTCGTCTTGGACTCCATGCCACTGGATCCTGACCCAGATCTGTCAAGGACCAGGGGGGTTGGCTGTCTGTGCATCAGTCTCCCCACGTTAAACAAAGCCACCACAAGCATCCTTATCCTTTAATTCAACACCGTGGATGGCCTGATTGTAATCCTGTGTAGTCTTTTCTTTTGACAGCAAACCAACAAAAGCTTTTTGCTCTACCTTGGTCCGCGTGACAATAAGATACTAAACAAAAGCCTATCTTCTCTTGACAGAATGCCAAATGTGTCAGCCCACTCCACACACAAAGCGGTGCCAATGTGACCACCCAGATAGGCCCTTATGCCTTTAAGATTCCATACTCCATCAGGCAGAAGATCTGCACAAACCTGGACGCACCAAATACTCGGGGCAATGACTGGAGGCTGCTGGCTCAGAAGCTTGGAGTGGACAGGTAAGCCAACATTCTCCTTAAAACATCATTCATTCTTTAGTCAGAAGGTGGTGAAAGTGTGGAATTCTTTGCCACAGAAGGCAGTGGAGGCCAAGTCGGTGGATATTTTTTACTGCAGAGATAGATAGATTCTTGATTTGTACGGGTGTCAGAGGTTATGGGGAGAAGATAGGAGAATGGGAGAGATAGATCAACCATGATTGAATGGCGTACTAGGCTTGGTGGGCTGAATGGCCTAATTCTATTCCTATTCCTTCTAGCAGACTAAATGACCAAATACCCCATGTCCTTCTCCCCACATTCCCATCAGCCTCCCCCAGATTCCACCACTTAGATCATCACAATGGCACAGCTGGTAGAGCTGCCGCCTCCCAACACCAGGGAACTGGGTTCAATCCTAATCTCGGGTGCTGTCAGTGTGGAGTTTGCACGTGGATTTACTTCTGGTGCTCCGGTTTCCTCCCACATCCCAAGGACATGCAGATTTGTAGGTGAATTGCCCAGGAGTGTGTTTGGAAGTGGATGTAAAAGTCGGACAACATGGAACTAGTTTGAACGGGTGATTAATGGTCGGCATGAGCCAAAGGGCCTTTGTCCATGCTGTATCTCCAAACTAAAATTAAACTACCTCCACAATTTACAGTGGCCAATTAGACTGCCGACCCACACATTGTGGGGAGGAGTGGGGTGGAAACCAGAGCAGTCACAGTGAAAACTCCATCCGCACAACACCCGAGGTCAGGATTGAACCTGGGACACTGGAGCTGTGAGGCAGCTGCTCCACTCCACCCTGAGTCCAGATGAGGTGGGACCTGTGACAAGGTTGGATCTGTGGCTTGTGCGCTCCAGCAGAACCATCCAACTCACAATAAAGGCGAGCGTAACATCTCCCAATAAAAGCAGGAATATTTCTCCATCAGTAGTGCGGTGAGGGAGGGAATCCAAATGATCCCCATTCACTGTGTGGACAAAAATGCTGGAGAAACTCAGCGGGCGAGGCAGCATCTATGGAGCGAAGGAATAGGAAATCACTGCGTGACTGGTGGAATTATCCAGTCACCCTATTCTCTCTGTGACGTGCACTGTTGAGTGCTTACACTGTTGTGTATTTATTCATCAACCGCTATCTAATGCATAGTGAAAGCTTAATGAGCAAAATAGAAAGCAAACCAGCCATTCCAAAGCAATATATTATTACGGGTCATAGATTCTTACAGTGTGGATGGAGGCCCTTCAGCCCAACCTGCCCACACTGGCAAACATGACCCATCCACACTAGCCCCACCTGCCGGCATTTGGCATATGTCCCTCTAAATCTATCCTCACCATGTAAGGTGTCAGGGGTTATGGGGAGAAGGCAAGAGAATGGGGTTGAGAGGGAAATTTGGATCAGCCATGAGTGAATGGCAGAGTAGACTTGATGGGCCGAAATGGCCTAATTCTGCTGCTCAAACCTAGGAACAAATGAGTTATTTTTTTAGTTTGAAGCAATAGTATGTTGCACTGCGGACGAAGGTTCCCGAGCATCCTCGTAACTCCTGTTGCACGTGCGTTTTATTTCCTTTCTCCTCTCCCTTGCTCAGATTTCTCACCTACTTTGCGACCAAACTTAGCCCGACCGGGGTCATCTTGGACTTGTGGGAAGCGCAGCACCAAGACGACGGGGACATCAACTCCCTTGCCAGTGCCCTGGAGGAGATGGGCAAGAGTGACGTGATGGTGGTGATAACGGCTGAGGAATGCTGAAGCACCAATAACCTTGGCAACTGAGTGTTGACACCCTAGCATCTATGGCAACTTGTTGTAGAAATCAGTTTGCTGCTCAACTGAGCACCCGGCAAATTAGGAAAGTAGTATTTTTACAGAAGAGAGTGGCATTGTCACCTTCAATCTAGATGAAGCCTCTCTCCGATCCAAAGCTTTGGGCAGCTTGTAAAAGGTTAACAGTTTCTTAGGAAACGCATTTAATTTATTATCCATATCTTTGGATGCTTTTTTGTTCGCTCCTATATTGAAACTTTGTGAGAACCCAAGGAGTTGTTTACATACATGGCAGTTGTAGACGTCACTCACATGCAGTTGAAGAGAAACCCAGCTGAACCATCACAGGTGTTTGCAAGGAAGAGAATGAGTCAGAGATGCAGGCAGTAAGTCGTAAGATCACGCAGGACCTTCTCATCTGCGCTCAATTCATTGCTCAAAGCTTTTCTCTTTCCCTCTCCCCCTCCCTCTCTCTAACTCTCTCTCTAGCTCTCTCTCTCTAGCTCTCTCTCTCTCTATCTCTCTCTCTCTATCTCTCTCTATCTCTATCTATCTCTCTCTCCCCTCTCCCTCTCCCCTCCCTCCCCCTCTCTCTCTCTCTCTCTATCTCTCTATCTATCTATCTCTAGATCTATCTCTATCTCTCTCTCTCTATATATCTATCTCTCCCCCCTTCCTCTCTCCCTCTCCCCCCTCCTTCTCTCTCTAGCTCTCTCCTAGCTCTCTCTCTATCTATCTCTATATCTCTATCTATCTATCTATCTATCTATCTCTGTATCTCTATCTATCTCTCCCTCTCTCTCTCTCTCTCCCTCTACCCCTCTCTCTATCTCTCTCTCTCTCTCTCTCTCTCTCTCTCCCATCTCTATCTCCCTCTCTATCTCTCTCTCTCTATCCTCTCTCTCTCTCTCACTCTCTCTCTCTCTCTCTCTCCTCTCTCTCACTCTCTCTCTCTCTCTCCTCCACTCTCTCTCTCGTCTCTCCTTTCCCCCTCTCCTCCTCTGCCTCCCCTCCTCTCTCCCTCTGTGTCTAATAAAAAAACTCAGACATTCCCACTGACAAAACTCATGGCCAACAATGACCACTTTTGTACTGCATTGCCTGCCTGGCCTGTTAGTGACAAAATGTAGGACAATGAACATTGTAAGGGGACATGTGGAGGTACGGTATCTGCTAAGGTTAAATGCAGTCATCTCTGTGCTAAAACCCATCACTTCTGATTAAGGTGAAGATATTTATGCGTTCAGTGCAGGTGTGCCTAACCTTCCGACCTCCCCCTCTCCATTGAACGAGCCAGGGGTAGATCATAGCCAGTCTTCACAAAAGCAAGCCCATGCATTAAGAGAGGCTGAAGACTGAAGCAAGCAATAGCCATTCATTGAAGCAGCCCGCCATCACCAGAATAGTTTCCCATACACAAGTTGCAATGTACTGACAGAGTAAATTGCCCAACGCACATATAGCAACTGGACTCAGTGATTCAGGACCTTAGTTTGAATGAATATGGGTTTCATAATCTTAACATCTTATCATGTTTTGATCATCTTAAGGCACAGTCAGCATAACATTTTCTCTCTGAAAATCAGCTTTTTAATTTTAATTTTTATCTGCATAATGAATGTTATCCCAGGCCAGGCCTTTCTGCTCTAACCCACACACTGTCACCACGGGTCTCTTCCTAGATCTTTTAACGAGGGAATTTACAGTAGGTGATGTCATAATTTCTCCTGCCAACATCTCCGATCCATCTCCGACCATTTTACTGAACCATAGATTGCCTCAAAACCAAACCAATCTCACGGATGAAAGCCTGGAGTTTGTGGAACATGGATTGTAGCGAACATGAACTGAACATTGGAAGAATCCTTCAAGCCATTTTAGGGCAGCTGAGATCCGCATCTCGAGCTAGCGATGGACTGACTTGGTTAGAAGTTCGTCGTTCTTTGTGTGCACAGTCCGAAGGAAATAAGTTGCTGGTGGTACGACACCAATTGCCCAAGTTCGACTTACCTTTCAGAAATCGCCGGTTGACAAAGTCTGCAAGGTTTCTTTCCCAAGTCAACCACCCGGTTAGGGCCACTATCCAATGATGTCTTACTCCAAACTTGCCTTTAACAAAATACTTATGGTCACGTTTGATGTCATGTCATAAAAGACGTTCACAGAGACTTGTAGCATTGTCATTTCCAATATGGTTTTGAAACATCTTCAGTTGACTAAAATATTGAGCCAACCAAACGATAGATCAGATGAACAAGGGGGTGTGTGATGCATTCTTGGTGCTGTGTTGGTGTCAACGAGATTGTGAATTCTCCAAGGGTGTATCTATAAAAATTTAGGCTATTGCATATTGACCTATTTATTTCCAAGATGTTTTAGACAAATGCATTTTAAATACATCATTGCGTGATGTTGTTTTTAAGTGATTACTTCAGGAACTTAGTTATCGGGCACAAACAGTCAACTTCCGGGCGGTGATCTTCCTGCTTGATGTCTGAGCAGATTGGAAGGCAAGATCAGCAGGAAACATGCTTGCATCTTGAAGAGTTGGTGACTAGTCTCCTGAACGTTGCTGCTAGCAGTCCCCTGAGAAAATCACAGGGGCATTTTTAAACATTGTTCAACGCCACACTTGGTTGCTTGCCCGAAACACTCAGCCTCCAAAATAAACAGGTCTACTGACTTCAGTGGAAGCAAAGTTCAGAAGCAGCGCACAAGATGGAACTGACACCACATTGCTCATTCAAGCGATGGAGGATGGATTTATATCTGAAGTATGTTTTTTTTTAAATCTTCCTTGAATATCTTTTCTACTGATGAAATATATATCAGAGGTGGGGTGGTGGGAAAAGCTGTTGGCAATGCAGGACCGATGGAAGGTCTTGAAAACTCCAAGGACAGGCCCAGCAAGAGTTGGCAGCTTACGTTCAGAAGAACCTCGGAAAGACCTGGCCTCCTCCCAACATCAAAATGTGACCCAAAAACCAGCAAAATCACACACTCCTTTTGATGCTTCAGCTATTTGATATCAGTACTCTGGGGTGGTCTTTGAAACAAAAATTGGCAAGGGTTGTCTGAGATGACTCCATATAGTTTTTACAAAATTATACTTGAGCCACTTGCGACGATTCCTGCAGTCCGTTTACGCAGAGGTGTAACGTAGACTTGGATTGATGCAAATCCACTTGCCCCTGACGGAGAAGGTTGGCACTAACTTTCAGAATGCTGTGGCCAGCAATATTTTCTTTTCAGTATTCAATGATTAAGAACGGCTGAAGGTGTTTTAGCGAAGTTATCCTCTCTATTTTCCCATATAAGGGGTACCATTATACCAACCGGTTAGTGAAATAGTGCTTTCATATCTTTCATTCACTCCAAGTGCTATGCAAGTTTATAGAATTATTCATTTGCAGACATATCACAATGCTTCTATACTTTACATACATCTTTCATATTTATATGTATAGAAATTGCTGGAATCTATTGCTCTGTCCCTTTTCATTTATTTGTTCATTCTGTAAACTATCGATTGTAAATAAGTTTAGCATTCCTATTGTAACAAATTAATTTTTATGCAATAAATTATATTTCCTAGTTTAATGAATCAAACATTGCAGTTTTTTGGAAACTGAATTGTAATTCCTGGTGTCACGTGAACATGTTCTGCATCTTCACGATGCTATCTCAACTCACGTCCTAGTAATCTAATGGGAGGAGAAGACTGAGGGAGATTTGGTAGATGTAGATAAGGTGATGAAAGGTTTGGGCAAATGGGATAGTAGAAAGCTCTTTGGCAGACAGCTCAAGGGCTAGAAGTCACAGGATTAGTTGTTAGTTGAGTTTAGTTTAGAGATACAGCGCGGAAACAGACCCTTCAGCCCACCGAGTCCGTCCCTTCAGCCCACCCAGGAACACTACTCTGCACATACTATTGACAATTTACATTTATACCAAGCCAATTAACCTACAACCCTGTGCGTCTTTGGAGTGTGGGAGGAAACTGAAGATCTCGGAGAAAACCCACGCAGGTCATAGGGGAGAACGTACAAACTCCGTACAGACAGCACCTTTAGTTAGGATCGAACCCGAGTCTCTGGCGCTGTAGGGCAGCAACTCTACCGCTGCGCTACGTGCTGCCCAGGTGTGAAGTCAGGATGAAGAAGACAAAGAGCGACTGGAGGAAAAACCTTTAGGTTTGGGTTTGTGTTTGGTTTAAGCATCTGGGTTTGAGTTTAAATTTAGTATATTGTCACGTGTAGAGAGGAGCAGTGAAAAGCTTTTGTTGCGTGCTATCCAGTCAGCGGAAATACAATATATGATTACAAACCAGCCACCCACAGTGTACAGATACATGATAAAGGGAAGAAAAAGATTAATGTTCAATGTAAGATGACGTCCAGTCCAGTTGGAATTGAGGAAACATTTATACACCCGAAACGTCGCCTATCTCCTTCGCTCCTTAGATGCTGCTGCACCCGCTGAGTTTCTCCAGCTTTTTGTGTACCCTTTATACAGATGTGATTGGAGGTAGATTCCATTGTTGCCTTCAGTGGGGAATTGGATAAATATATAGCGGTGAAAGGCTATGAAACCAGAGTGTTGCTCTATTGCAACGTCAGCTCAGAGATGATTTGGACTGCATGACCTCCTTCTGCACCGTGCAATCATTCCTTGATAATAACTAAGCTAATAATCCAGAGAGCTTGACTAATGGAGGTGTAAATTTAATTTGCACAAGATGAGGAACTTAAATGAAATGAATTAAACAGCTGCCAGTAGTAATGGATTGTTATAAAAACCCAGTGATCTGTTTAGGGGATAAAATCTGCTATCCATATCTGGCCAACTGCAGATCCTCAACAAAGAGGTTGGCTCTGAGATTGCCTGGCAAAACATTCGATTCTATCCCAACCTTCGCAAGCTGTGGCCGCACACCTTCACCGTGCAAAGTGCAATCCTTGAGTAAGACAACTCACCTCTACCACCTTCTCAATTACAAACCTGCTTTAAATTATGCCATAGGTAGACAAAAATGCTGGAGAAACTCAGCGGGTGAGGCATCTATGGTTGTTGTGATCTGATCAAATGCACAGTTTTCAGTTGTTTTTGGAATAATAATCGCAATTGGGGAGCAAATTGGAACTTGTTATTTGGAACTTCAAGCTTGCCACCAATAGATGCGACTCCTGTAGACCCATGATCCAAACTCTGAGATTGACTTCCTAAAATGCAGTAAGCCGTACTGTCAATTAATTTCGGAAGAAGGGTCTCGACCCGAAACGTCACCTATTCCTTCGCTCCATAGATGCTGCCTCACCCGTTGAGTTTCTCCAGCATTTTTGTCTACCTTCGATTTTTACCACATCTGCAGTTCTTTCTTAAACATTAAATGTAACCATTGTCATTGATACACAATAGTGTCGGAGGAAAGGTCTCGACCCAAAACGTCACCCATCCTTTTTCCACATTCCCACTGTCTGACCACACCCTGCCTTCCTTTGCAACATAAAACACATTTGCTTCCACACGTTTCCAGTACTGGTGAGGAATTTTTATACTCTGCTTTTGTTTCCCCTATTCTCTATTTGACCCGGTTGGTGCATCCAGCATTTTCTATGTTTTTGCTTTGGATTTTCTTTGCCTTTGGAGGTACTGGTGCAATAATCGGCCCCTTGCAAAATAAGCCTCTACTCTGTGTGTAAAAAAAAAAGAACCGCAGAAGTGGGTTTACACCAAAGATAGAGACAAAGTGCTAGAGTAACTCAGGGGGTCAGGCCAGCATTTCTGGAGAAAAAGGATGGGCGATGTTTCGGGTCGAGACCCTTTCTTCAGGGAGGAAACTGGAGGTTCCTCTACTCTATCTCCGCATCGAGCCTATGAGTTGACTCAAAGAATTCTACAGAATTGTCTCGTCAACTTATCTCCAGACAAAACACACATTCAACGGCAAATTAATAATTACGGTCTGGCCTTTATTGAAAAGCGCTTAGAATCCAATAATCTACAATTTTACTTCTGCTTATCTATTTGCAAAGGAAAAAAAAAATCTATTTTGTATCTTGTGTCCAGTGATTAGGAGATTACCTTTCGAATTGTTATATTCAGAATTCAGAATCAATTCATTGGCCAAGTATGTACACATGCAAGGAATTCTGCTTGGTTCTTCTTCTTATCGAGTCCACACACAAGATTAGAAGTTGTTTAGCCAGAGCCGAACACACTTGTCGGCATCTGCACACAATGGTGTCCGTCTTGCATTTCTTGTGCTTCTTGTGGTGGAAAGATTGGTGGAAACAGGGCCGCGACGTGAACGTTCTTTCCTTCGCCCCATTTTACTTGGGTGTTTTGCTCGCACATGGTAAAAACACAATATACAGCGGACAATTAAAAAATATATTATTATTAAAAAATGTAAAAATAAAGTGCAAGAGTAAAAAGGGGCAGATTTGCTTTATATTGCACATGTGGATATATCGAAAGTGCATTTGGGGCGTACATAATTGTTTGGCTTACAGACCAGAATGTAGTGGTATGGTGCGGCCGTTAAATAGAGCCACCACTCGTGAGAGGCAACTGTTTGTGTGACTGGATGTGGAGGTTTTGATAGTCGTATACATGAAATGCATGAATATAGATTAAAAAAGCTCACTCGCTCTGAAGGCATCGCTGTCGTCTCCCTGGGGCCTGATGTACACTATCTGCACTATTGAACTACTAAACATGCAGTGCCTAAACACAAGTGGGGTGCCCTCCTCTTGTCCACATCTCCTCAACTCCCAGTTGTTATTTCCAGGGCATTTTCTCATCTTGCTTCTTGGTTAAACAGGTGGTGGGGAGAACAACAGCCCGCGTCTCCGACAATGGCGAAAAATTGTTTATATCTTGTGGACAATTAAAAAGGCATCAAATGTTTTGTAGAAGATCTATACGACTTTTGGAGACCATGTAATTTGGTTGTGCAGCCTTGGTTGCTCCAGTGAACATGCAATGACAATGGACTCTAGTTGGAGTAAAACACGTCAACATGGGCGGTCACAGTGGCGCAGCGGTAGCGTTGCTGCCTTACAGCACTCACAGCGCCGGAGACACGGGTTCGATCCCCACCATGGGTGCTGTCCATATGGAGTTTGAACGTTCTCCCCGTGACCGCGTGGGATTTCTCCGAGATCTTCGGTTTCCTCCCACACTCCAAAGACGTACAGGTTTGTAGGTGAATTGGCGAGTAAATGTAAAAATTGGCCCTGGTGCGTGTAGGATAGTGTTAACGTGCGGGGATCGCTGGTCGGCGCGGACTCGGTGGGTTGAAGAGCTTGTTTCTCACTGTATCTCTAAACTAAACTAAACTAAAATCAGTTCATATAATTCTGACATTCGACTGATCGTTTCCCAGCATGAGTAGTCTTTGTGTCAATTAGTAACAGACTCGTATAAATTGAAGCTGTTCCCTTGGGCCTAGAGTCATGGAGTCATACAGCATGGAAACGGATCCCTCGGCCCAACTTGCCCACACTCAACAACATGTCCCATCTACTAGTCCCACCTGCCCGCGTTTGGTCCATAGCCCTCTAAACCTGTCCTATCCCTGTACCTGTGTAATTGTTTATAACATTTTGTGGTAGTCCCAGCCTCAACTTTCTCCTCTGGCAGGTAGTTCCATACACCCACCACCCTTTGTGTGAAAACGTTACCCTACAGGTTCCTATTAAATGTTTTCCCCTTGACAATGGTGAGGTAAATTAGTCTCTGCTGTTGCAGGAGCGATCATTGGTCGATACTCCACACCAGCCTTATTCATAAGTTCATAAATGATGGGAGCAGAATTAGACCATTTACTCCACCATTCAATCCATGGCTGATCTATCTCTCTCTCCTAACCCCATTCTCCTGCCTTCATCCCATAACCCCCTGACACCTGTACTAATCAAGAATCTATTTATCTCTATTTTAAAAATATCCATTGACGACCTCCACCGCCTTCTGTGGCATTGAATTCCACAGATTCAAGACCCTCTGACTAAAGAAATTCCTCCTTATCTTCCTAACGAAATGTCCTTTAATTCTGAGGCTGTGAATTCTGGTCCCAGACTCTCTCACTAGTGGAAACATCCTCCACATCCACCCTATCTAGGCCTCTCATTATTCGGTAAGTTTCAATTAGCTCCCCCTCATCCTTTTAAACTCCAGCGAGTAGAGGCCCAGTGCGGTTAAACGCTCATCATAGGATAACCCGCCCATTCCTGGCATCTTTCTTGTAAACCTCCTCTCAGCTCTCTCCAGAGCCAGCACATCCTTCCACAGATATGGGGCCCAGAATTGCTCGCAATACTCCAAATTGCAGCCTGACCAACGCCCTATCGAGCCTCATCATGACATCCCTGTTTCTGTATTCTAGTCCTCGTGCCATCCCAAAGAGGGACTCCATTAAAGATAATCCCTTCTGTCCTTTGAACTCCACTCCACCTCGCTGCAGCTCAGCCTATACAATTGCAAACCCGAAACCCTGAGATTCCAACCAAGCACCACTCCGTGAACCATGAGGTCTCCCAGAAGATCTGTTCCCTGATGGAGCCAGTCACACGCCGGTCAACCAGATCACCCTACCGTGCCCTGGTCCTCCAATAGACACATTGGCCCAGCTCCTCGCCCACAACCACCCTGTAAGGCCACACTAGGATCTCTAACCCTTCGCCCTTTCTCCCCACCTCATCCCCAGCCTCAATCCTCAAATTATATCTTCCTGCATTAAAAAAAAAATCACAACCGAAGGCTCAAGCCTCCAGTTTTAAATAGGTTAATGGCTGCTTTAAAATAGCACAAACGGAAGTTTACATCAACGAATGGAACAGCAGACCAAAAATATTGCCCTGAGGAAATTAAATATATTTGTGCTTTTTTGACATGAAAAATGAAGTATGGAAGATGAGAATGTGCACTGAAGGACAGTTAATCTTGCCCTGTGACAGCGTGTCCCATTTTCACACATAACGGATTACAGCAAAAGTCGCCAGCGTGTGTGTATTCTTGGACAGTTTAGATGTGGAAGAAGAATTGAACAGAGAACGTATCTGACAAATGCATTGATAACTAGCTGATTCTTGTAGCTTACCTTGTTTGTGGAAATGTGCTCGGGTATAAACTTCAAAACCACCCGGATTCCGACCCAACTGGGGACACAAAGAGAACTGTAGATGCTGGTTTCTACCAAAGATAGACACAAATCGCAGGAAAAAACTCAGTGGGTCAACGCAGCATCTCTGGGGAAAATGGGTAGGTGACATTTTGAGTCAGGACCCTTCTTCAGACTGAAAGGTCAAAGGAAACAAGAAACCTCACCTATAATTTTCTCCAGAGATGCTGCCTGACCCGCTGAGTTACTACAGCACTTTGTGTCTACCTGTGGCTAACACAAATCAGACCCAAAGCTAGGGATTCTGATACCAGACCTAACGCCTCCTCATACCGAGACACAAGGAACCGATCCAAATCATTGAATGTCGCTTCCTTCCACAGTTGCCCGAGCCTTGAGCGTAGCACAAAGTGCTGCAGGAACTCAGCGAGTCAGACAGCATCTGTGGAGGGAATGGACAGACAACATTCTGGGTTGGGGCGTTTCTTCAGACTCGAATGTTTGCTTTCTTTCCATTATAGCTCTGCCTGGCATTGGAGAAGCCCAATTATATGTCTGGAATTGACTTGGAAAATGGGCACAATTACATTGCACTCCGTAAAGATTTGATGCGCGCGGTGGCGCAGCGGTAGAGTTGCTGCCTTACAGCGCTTTCACCGGCGCAGACCCGGGTTAGATCCCGACTACGGGTGCTGTCTGTACGGAGTTTGTACGTTCTCCCTGTGACCACGTGGGTTTTCATCAAGATCTTTTGTTTCCTCCAATACTCCAAAGACGTACAGGGTTATAGGTAATTGACTTGGTAAATTGTCCCTAGTGTGTGTAGGATAGCGTTAGTGTGCGGGATCGCTGGTCGGTGCGGACTCGATGGGCGGAAGGGCCTGTTTCCGCGTTGCATCTCTAAACTAAACTAAACTAATACTAAGCTAGCCAGCCGGTTCAGGGCCACAGAATGATTGCCCCGAATAGAGAATTTATCAAATTTGATGCTGCGCTTGCTTCTTTCTGCAATTTCCTCATGAAAATGCCATCTTGCTCTCAAGGTTCCTATTAGATGTTAGGATGGGCTGGGACTGGACAGTATTTGTCAACTAAGCTCAGCATGCAGATAATACCTGACAACCTAATATTTCCAACCGTTTTAACAATGATAATCACCGATCAACTGTTGGAAACAAGTCCTCTCAGCCCAACTTGCCCACGTCAACCAACATGCCCCACCTACATTAGTCCCACCTGCCTGCATCTGGCACACATCTTTCCAAACCTTTCCTATCCATGTACCTGTCCAAATGTTTCTTAAATGTTGTGATAGTACTTTCGTCAACTACCTCCTCCGGCAATCCGTTCCATATACTTACCACCTTATGTGTAAAACTGCTCCCCCTCAGGATCCTATTAATTCTTTACCCCCTCACTTTAAACTCATGTCTGGTTCTCTGGTTCTTGAAAACCAGACAATGAATCCATTTTATTTAATTAAATACTATGATTTCACTAAAATACTGCCCTACAAATTCCTGATTTTGTTTTCAGTTTCATTTCCTTTTCCTGCACTATATTCCTCTTTAAACTCAACCTGTGACAGATGCCTTGTTATAGAACAACCAATGAAGAATCTGGAACACGTTGCCACCACTTAGTGGTCTGTAATTGTTCAGCCCATCCCTTCTTGTTTGAACAACAGTGCAGCATCAGCAGTTGTCCCTAACATCATAATGTTTTATATACTTCAATGGAACGCCCGGAGTCTGATTTAGAAATGGTCAAGAGTTAAAGAGATTTGTTGATGAATTTAAAGAAGCACCAGAATTAATATGTATCCAAGAGACATGGTTAAAGCCCTGTCTAGATGTTGTAATCCCAGATTATGAATGTGTGCGATTAGATAGGTCTGATAGATCAGGTGGGGGGTGTGCAACTTTTGTTATGACTGGGTTGCAGTATAGGAAAGTTGACATTAATTCTAATCTTGAGGTTTTGGCTGTGGAAGTTTGGTGCAGTCAGAATTCTATTCCTGTGATAAATTATTATAACCCCTGTCAACCCTTGATATTGTCAGATTTTGATGAGATAATGGAGAAGGTAAGGTGTCCTGTTATATGGATTGGAGATTTTTTTTTAATGCGCATAATCCTTTATGGGGTAGTGATCACAGGGATAAAAATTGTGTTATTGTTGAAGAATTTCTAGATAAGTATGAGTTGGTATTGTTAAATGATGGAAGGCCGTCTAGGTATAATATTGTGAGAAACACCTGCAGCCACATAGATTTATCAATTGCTTCATCTAACTTAGCAAGAATTGGTGAATGGGATGTAATGGATAGATATACACTGGGTAGTGATTCATTATCCAATGTTATGTAGGTTTGGTAGGGATTTGAGGAGAGAAGTGGAAAAGAAAGTTCCTAGATATAACTTTTCTCAGGCCAAATGGGATAAATTCAAGAGAAGGCTCAAAGTTTAGTTGGAGAGGTTAATAGTGAGGGTTCTGTAGATAGTTGGAATACTTCCATTAGTCTCATGATTTCATGAGGCAGCTTGTTGTACTATTCCTGTGAAGCAGGAACCTAGGTCCCGTATGTCTGTTCCTTGGTGGAATAAAGAATGTGATGAAGCTGTAAGGAACAAGAATATAGCCTATCGAAAATTAAGAAAGTATCCAATTTTGGTCAATGCAATGGAGTTCAAGCGGCTAAGGGCAGTAGCGAGACGAATTGTAAAGGATGCAAAGAGGAATAGTTGGAGGAAGTTTAGTGGTACGTTAGGCCCTGAAACTCCAGTAAGGCACTTGTGGTCAGCTGTGCATAGAATGTCAGGAGTATATAAAAGGAGTTTGTTACCAGTGTTGCAGAAGGGTGAGGTGGTAGCAGTTTCCAATAAGGAAAAAAAGCAGACGTGTGTGTTGACAGTTTTCAAGCAGTGCATAGATCAGAGAGCATGGGAGTGGAGAGGTGTAGAAAGAGAACCGAGCTGATGGCAGTTAATCAGTGGAAGCTGGAGAGGAGTTTAGTAAATGATAATACCTTTAATCTGTTTTTTACCATAAAAGAGTTGAAGGATGCAATTATGTCCAGGGCAAACACCTCCCCGGGGAGAGATAGGTTGTCGTATGAGTTATTTAAACATCTGGATGATAATGTACTTGATGAAATCTTAGCTTTGTTTAATACTGTGTGGGCAGAGGGTTATTTACCAAAGGAATGGAAACATGCAGTCATGGTCCCTATTTTAAAACCGGGCAAAGAGGCATCTGACCCTAGTTCATATCGCCCTATAGCGTTCACAGCAGTGCTCTGTAAAATTATGGAGAGGATGGTAACCAACAGACTGTTTTTTTTTTTAGAAACCAGAGGACCATTTGTTGATGTACAGAATGGCTTTAGGAATGGAAGGTCTACAATGGAGTCTGTATCAGTTTTGGATCAGGATATTAAAAGGACATTTAGAAGCAAGGAAATAGTAGTGAGTGTATTCCTTGATATTGAGAAGGCATATGATTCTTTGTGGAAGGAGGGATTAATGATTATAATTTTTGACTTGGGAGTCAGGGGACGAATGTTCAACTGGATTAAGGATTTTTTATTGAATAGAACAATACAAGTAATGGCTGGTAGTGTCAGATCAGAGACTGTAGAATAGAGAATGGAACCCCGCAGGGAAGTGTTATCAGTCCAGTTTTATTTAATATCATGATAAACGACATATTTTGTAAATTAGAGAGAGGATTTGGTCTGTCTTTGTTTGCAGATGACGGGGCCATCTGGAAAAGAGGTCGTAATGTAGAGTTTGTTTTAAAACAGATTCAAAGTGTGTTAGTGTCTGTAGAAGAATGGGGGAACACATGGGGCTTTAAAATCTCTGCCTCTAAGACGAAATATATGGTATTTGGTTTTAAAAGAAAGTTACCTAAGATAGGGCTGTATATGTATGGGTCTCTATTGGAGAAGGTAAAGGTTTTTAAGTTTTTGGGTGTTTGGTTTGAAGGGCGTATAGCTTGGGCTGTGCATGTAGGTAAAATTGTGTTGAAATGTGAAAAAGTTCTGAATGTTATGAGAAGTCTGGTTGGGTGTGAGTGGGGGGGCTAACAGGGAGAGAATGCTGCTAATTTATCAGGCCATGATCAGATCTTCTCTTGACTACGGATGTTTTTTGTATGGGTCTGCGTCTAAAACTGTTCTGGCTAGGCTAGATGTGTTGCAGGCAAAGGCTTTGAGGCTTTGCTGTGGAGCCTTCAGAACTTCCCCAGTCCCTGCCCTGATTGTTGAAATAGGAGAAATGCCCTTATGGTTAAGGCGCATTAATCAAGGGTTACATTACTGGGCTAAACTTCGTGGGTGTAATGATACCTTCCCAGCAAGGTGTTTGTTGCAAGAGGTTGATGATGGTAACAAATATAACGCATTTTTTGTCATTATAAATCAGTGGGCTGGGAAGCTGGGTTTGGAACAAGGGGGTATTATAGAGCATACAATATGGCTACCTGTGCCCTATTGGGTTCTTCCTGAACTGTTTATTGAGAAGACTCGCGCGGAGGTTGCCAGGTCTGAAGAGCCTGAGCTACAGGGAGAGGCTGAGCAGGTTAGGACTATTTCTTTGAGCACAGTAAGATGAGGGGTGATTTCATAGAGGTGTACAAAATCATGAGAGGACTAGATTGGGTAGACGCACAGAGTCTCTCGCCCAGAGTAGGGGAATCGAGAACATAGGTTTAAGATGAGAGGGGAAAGATTTAGTAGGAACCTGAGGGGTAACTTTTTTTTTTAACACAAAGGGTGGTGAGTGTATGGATTGAGCTGCCAGAGGAGGTAGTTGAGGCAAGTACTATTGCGATGTTTAACAAACATTTGGACAGGTACATTGATAGGACAGGTTTACAGGGGTATTGGCCAAATGCAGGCAGGCGGGACTAGTGTAGATGGGACATGTTGGTTGGTGTGAGAAAGTTGGGCTGAAGGGCCTGTTTCCTGACTATGACTCAACGGCAATATGATCTGCCAGTGCAGGATGATTTAAATGCTTTGCTCTCCAAATCCTCCCTGTTTCCTAGTAAATCCCTCGCTAGCACAGCAACTGAGACAACTGGTGTGTAGTGAAGCTATTCTGGGCTTTACATGTGCGCTGCACACTGTCAGCTTGCCACATCGCTGAGTTTTTCTCCCTGACGTTTGTATTAGATCGAAACGTGACAGGGGCTCCACAATAAATCAAAGATTGGCTCCGTTTTGTTGCAGGTCGCGCACTTGAGGTGCAAATCAATGCCTTTATGGAGCTACGGCCCAATGGGTTACAGGCCAGTCTCCAAGCTTAAAGCTCTGGGCAAAAGGCTCTCGATGCAAAGGTTCAGGCTGAAGTGCGATCTGCAAGGATGCTGTGCCGTCAGAGATATTGATCTGCAAATCGTTCTGCTTCTTGGAAGGTGCATTACATTGATGGTGGTAGCGATGTGATGATTTTGTATTGATCAGTTCTATAGTGCATGAGTTCCAAGATGCGGTGTAATATCATAATCATAATGTATTACCAAGTATGTTTCCAAACATATGAGGAATTTGGTTTGCCATACAGTCATACCAAAAAATATTGAACAGACTTCCAATGTTAATTGGGGAGTGGGGGAAGGGAAGACTATTCAATTGTATGTGCATCGTTGCAGAGTATCTGAGAGAATATTTGTAAGGCTTGATTCTGAGAAGTTCTTGACCCCCCAACTCTGGCCAAAAGACTGTGCATTTACACCATCTATTCCCTTCAGGATCTTGTATATACACCGCTATACGATCACCCCTCACCCGAGCGCCTCTGTGGAGTCGCTCGCAAAGTTGTAGAGCGTGCAGAGTGTTATGTGGTCATTAGTTTGTTCAGTGTTGCCATCAGCATATTCTGCCTAAAACCAATGGCCACGACAGACACACATTCTTTAGTGTAGGAAAGAACACCAGATGCTGACACAAAATGCTGAAGTAACTCAGCGGGACGGGCGGCAACTCTGGCGTCTACATTTACCACGCCAATTAACCTACATACCTGCACGTCTTTGGAGTGTGGGAGGAAATCGAAGGTCTCGGAGAAAACCCACGTAGGTCACGGGGAGAACGTGCAAACTCCATACAGACAGCACCCGTAGTCGGGATCGAACCTGGACCTCCGGCGCTGCTAGCACTGTGAGGCAGCAACTCTACCGCTGCGCCAGTGTGCCACCCTTATTTCCTACCTATCCAAACTAATTTTGACTGAAAGAAGATTAATTTACAGTACGTAGCATCCTTCATGTCCAAAAGCAGCTCACCGCTCAAGTACTTCTGAACTGCGGTTATAATCAAGGAAACGTAATTTCCATTTAGTGAAAGCCTACAAAGAGCAATTTAATGACAATCACGTGTTTTTTTGTAATGTTGATTGAGGATTGAGTACATGGAGAATTACTCTTCTTCAAAATGGAGCTGTGGGATCTTCAATACTTGGGAAGGGAGTGGGACCAATATTCCATCCATATTTCATGCGCTATTCTGATAACACATCATAAAAGCAGAATCTTCAACAGTGCAACCCTTGTGCACAAAGTCCTTGGCAAAGAGATGAGCTTTAAAAGTGTGGGATAAATGGAGGGAAGCACTGAGAGAAAAAGAACTCGAGGGAATGGCAGGGAACTGGTAATTTCTTGGCTTGGGAACCTGGCTGCTTGGCACTGCCACGAGTGTTGCTATGACTAAACCTCTCTCAGGAGACCGGAGCAGAGGTGTGGGGCAGTGGGAGAGGGTAAAGGTACAGATGGAAAACTCCACAGGGCGATTTGAAAACAAGGAACCAAATCGTAAAAGGACAACCAACTTATCCAGGATGAGATGTGGGACAGTTTAGACTTTAGAGACACAGCGTACAAACAGGCTCTTCGGCCCATTGAGTCCATGCTAACCAGCGATCCCCCATACTAACGCGATCCCCCATACTAACACCACACACTGGGACAATTTTATAATTTATCAAAGCCAATTAAGCGACAAATCTGTATGTCTTTGGAGGACATGATCATATTGAATGGCGGTGCAGGCTCGAAGGGCTGAATGGCCTACTCCTGCACCTAATTTCTATGTTTCTATGTTTCTAAACTGGAGCACCTGGAGAAAACCCATATGGTCTTTGGGTGAGCATACAAACTCCGTAAAGACAGCACCCATAACCGGAATGGAACCCAGGTCTCTGGTGCTGTAAGGCAGCATCTCTACCACTGCGCCACCGTGCCGCCCCAGTTTGGTGCAAGTCAGGATTAAGTCTGAAGATTCGGATGATCTTGTTATCTGAGAGGAGAGAGGGGAATGTCAACTTGAGGTGTGCTGCGATAGAGAGAACTTATGTATTCTCTGCTCTCTGATTCTGCTCTAGATCAGAATTGGAGACCCCCGATCCAGACTCTGGTGACCTATCAGCAGAGTTAAGTCTGAAGAAGGGTCTCGACCTGAAACGTCACCCAGAGTCTGAAGAAGGATCTCGGCCCGAAACGTCACCCATTCCTTCTCTCCAGAGATGCTGCCTGCCCTGCCGAGATACTCCAGCTTTTTTGTGTCCACCTTGGAGCTAAGCTGATGGTCCCTTTGAAAAATGATTGCAGACAACACACTTTGCCGGGCAGCATGCCAAAGGATCAGCGGGCTATTTCTGCCCCAGCGCTGTTAAAGCTTTTTAGACATTCACTGACAGGAGAAGTGGAGTGATTGCACACCAGAGATTTGTAGCCACTCATTAAATTGAACCTTTGACATATGCAGGAGGCTTTAGAAAGCAGGTTGGTCCATAAGTGCTAATGTGGGAATGCAGTCTTGCTTAACATAGCCTTGAATCGTTGCTACCTCAATTAGCAAGTAGCTATTTAGACGTCAGGGAATTAAGTTTTCAAAGTGGTTCTCTGAATGCCTTTCAATATTTGTGATTGTCAGTGTCTCAATGCATAGTTCCCACTGTGGATTTTTTATTTAAAACTGAAGAGACGTGTGATAATTTACCCATCACTTCACCATGTAGTGGGAGAGTCTAGGACTAGAGGTCATGGCCTCAGAATTAAAGGATGTCCTTGTAGGAAAGAGATGAGGAGGGATTTCTTTAGTCAGAGGGGAGTGAATCTGTGGAATGCTTTGCCACAGAAGGCTGTGGAGGGCTAGTCAATGGATACTTTGAAGGCCGAGATTGATAGATTCTTGATTAGTACGGGTGTTGGGGGTTATGGGGAGAAGGCAGGAGAATGGGGTTAAGGGCCTGTCCCACTTTCACAACTTAATTCTTTCATCCCAACCATTTTTTTACTCGTGGACATTTTATCGGGTGGAGAAAAACGTCCCGACTTACCTGATGCCACGAGTACCGACGGCTGGCGTAATGAGCCGCTACGATGTATCTACGAACTCCTACGACTCGTTACGAACATTCTGCGAGTTGGAATCAAGGGGGAAACTCGGGAGAATACGTGAATTACCTCGTGAAAGTGGACAGGCCCTTTAGGAGGGAGAGATAGATCAGCCCTGATTGAATGGTGGAGTAGACGTGATGGGCCGAATGGCCTAATTCTGCTCCTATCACTTATGACCTTACGACCATGTTCCTTGGAGATAACCCATTCTCTCTGCTCCCAGTATGACCCTGGAGATAACCTTGGAGATAACCCATTATCTCATTAACCCATTAACCTATCATAGATAACTCACCTTGGAGATAACCCATTATCTCATTAACCCATTAACCTATCATAGATAACCCACCTTGGAGATAACCCATTCTCTCTGCTCCCATTATGATCCTGCTTCCCAATCTGCCTTATCCTTCTTCTCTGTTCTTGCCCCTTTCTCCGTTTTTAGGTTTGAGTCTATTACTGTCATGTGTACTGAGGTACCATGCTAAGCTTTATTTTGCATGCTATCCAGACAGATTAGACATACCATAGCATCAATCTTGAGTACAACAGATAGAGCAATGGGGAGGATACTGAGTGCAGAAATATAGTTCTCAAGATTGCAGCGTGCCAGTTCCATATTCAAAGATCTGTCCGCTCTGTGTTGCCTCGCCCGCTGAGTTTCTCCAGCATTTTTGTCCACCTTCGATTTTTCCAGCATCTGCAGTTCTTTCGTAAAGGATAGTTTGAGCATCACCAAAGAGGTAAATAGTTGCTACCTGGAGATAGGTAGATGGTAGGCAAAAATATTAACATTTTTGGTGTTACGAAAAGTAAAGTTGAAGTTGAAATGAAGACTGACATGGTTAATCAGTCCTATCTACAGACTGATAAGTTTTTTCGTCAGGTTGTGAATATTAAAGAGCTGTTGATAAATTATGCATTTGCACAGGAAACCATTAGATTGAAAAGCAGCAGGGCTGATTCTCTAAGTGGCCAATTGAGAAGATTTTAATTTAGCGGTGGATGGTGAGCATTGGATACTGGCAGACACTTGCACAAGGTACAAATGTCAGCCTTCTCGATTTCAAAAGGCATCAAGGAGAAAAACACTGAGAAAGGTCACATTTGGCTGTGGATTAAATCTTAATGACGGGGGCTGTGTAACTTGCGGAAGGAAGGCTTGCATTTGTATAACGACCTTCTCAACTTCAGGATCTTTTCAAAGTGCGTTGTTGCCAATGAAGTAACTCTGAAAGACACGAGGGACTGCAGATGTTGGAATCTTGAGTAACACACAAGATGCTGGAGTAACTTGGCAGTAAGTTCCTGATGGGTCATGCGGGGTGGAGGTCTCTGCTGGGTCGCAGCTCTGGTTTAATCGCCGTGGGTCCGGAGGAGCCGGCTGGAGTGGTCTGAGCCTCGTCTCCTGAAGGTACCAGGAATTGAAGACCGGGAATCGAAGAGGAACGGCTGGAAAGAGAGAGGCGGCGAAGCGCACACGAGGTGAGAAGGTCTCTCCGTGACTCCATCCAAGGACCCAAACAGTCTTTCCAGGTGAGGCAGAGGTTCACTTCCACCTCTTCCAACCTCATCTGCTATTTCTGCTGTCCCCGAGAAGTGTCAACTTCTCTACATCGGCGAGACCAAGCGCAGGCTCGGCGATAGTTTCGCTGAACTCCTCCGCTCAGTCCGTCTAAACCCACCTGATCTCCGGTTGCTCAGCACTTCAACTCCCCCTTCCCATTCCCAACCTGACCTTTCTTTCCCGGGCCTCCTCCATTGTCAGAGTGAGGCCCCAGCGCAAATTGGAGGAACAGCACCTCATATTTCGCTTGAGTAGTTTACACCCTAGCGGTATGAACATTGACTTGTCTAACTTCAGATAGCCCTTGCTTTCCCTCTCTCTCCATCCCCTCCCCCTTCCCAGTTCTGCCACCAGTCTTACTTTCTCCGACTACATTCTATCGTTGTCCCGCCCCCTCGCCTGGCATCGGTCTGAAGGAGGGTCTCGACCCGAAACGTCACGCATTCCTTCTCTCCAGAGATGCTGCCTCACCCGCTGAGTTACTCCAGCATTTTGTGTCTTTACTATATGGTGGAAATATTAAATAGGCAAAGACGTATTTGCTGCTGATAAATTAATTGACCTGAAACATTTACTGCTGTTTAGGATTGATGTTTACTACTAAATCAGGCCCAGAATGTCTAGTCAACACCAAAGCAACCTTGTTTAAGAAGGAACTGCAGATGCTGGAAGGTAGACAAAAATGCTGGAGAAACTCAGCAGGTGAGGCAGCATCTATGGAGCGAAGGAATAGATGCTGCCTTCACTCCATAGATGCTGCCTTACCCGTTGAGTTTCTCCAGCATTTTTGTCTACCAAAGCAAAAATACCTGCTGTCCACTAATGTACTTGCCAAAGTATCCACCAGCCTCTACAGCAGGGGGTCCCATCTCCTGATGCCTGCATTTATTTGTGGTCGGGCATCCTATAACAGGAGCATCATCAATCTTGCTAATCAAGTTTAAAGTAAAATCCACAGACAAGAAATTAAGAATCAAATAGCTCAGTGGTACAGCAGTAGAGTTGCTGCCTCGCGGCATCGGGGAGACCCTGGTTCGATCCTGCCTACAGGCTCTGACTGTACGAAGTTTATACATTTTCCCTGTGGCTGCCTAGGTTTTCTCCCAGGGCTCCGGTTTCCTCCCACATCCCAAAGACGTGCAGGTTTGTGGGTTAATTGGCTTCAGTAAACTGCCCCCCCCCCCCCAGTGTGTTGGATAGAAGTAGTGTATGGGCGATGGACTTGGTAGGCCAAAGAGCCTGTTTCCACGCTGTATCTTTAAAACTAAACTGCAGATCTTCAATACAATTGTAAACAATTATCAAAACACTTAAAAAAATTGTGATTTTCTACATGTGGTTAAGATAACATAAGAAATGGAACTGAATATTGTTTCATCAAGGGCAATAAGTCATATAAGGGAATTATAAGAAGGTAGATAAAAATGCTGGAGAAACTCAGCGGGTGAGGCACCATCTATGGAGTGAAGGAATAGGTGACGTTTCGGGTCGAGACCCTTCTCCAGACAGTTATAAGGAATTATAAGGCACGGATAACACTAACTTTTTTTAATGGTTCCATGATTTACTGACAAACACACCATTCAGAATTAACAAGATGCGGCTTTCTAAACGTAAGATCTTCAGGGTGTTTTACACCGGAACTAATTAATAAGTACCTTGAGTCCTTGTCAATTCAACTTCTTTCAGTCAAGGGAATTGCACTGAAATAATGGACAATAATAAATGTGGGCAGTGTTTGGATTAAAAGGCACATCTCAAAATCCCCAAATTGTTGTCGGTTTCATCGGGCAGTGGCTACAAATACTTGTGGCACTGGCAAAATCTGAATTGGGTAATTTCAAGGCATGGCTGGTGGCTGTTGTTTTCGGTCATCGACCTTTCATTAAAACATACTTCAGCTTGCTGAGGAGAGGAAATAGAATGGGAACCTGAAGAGGTTGAATAACACAAGTAATGCTCGCTGGGAGTGGGTGGTGAATGCTTGTTAATCACAGCTGACCCTGTCTGGAGATGATGCAAAATGAGGATGGAAGAAAAAAAACCCAAGAGGATTGCGAAAAAGAAGTGATTCAATGTTGTCAACTGCAAATGCAGAAGCAAACTGCTGGCAAATTGAATTAAAACAAGAATATTAGAAATTCTCAGCAGGCTGGACAACAAATGTGGAAGAGTGTTAAAAAACAACTTATCTAAGATGTATCTAAAGTGCTTGTGTTGACACTTATACTGAACTATATACAGAAAATTTATTGGTAGATGTGACAATAAAATACCATTGAGACCATTAATATTTCAGTTTGATGAAGGTCATTAGTAATAGGAGCAGAATTAGGCCATTCGGCCCATCAAGTCTTCTAGGCCACTCAATCATGTCTGATCTATCTCTCCCTCCTGATCCCATTCACCTGCCCACTCCCCATAACCCGTACTAATCAAGAGTCTATCAATCTCTGTTTTAAAAATATCCATTGACTTGGCCTGCACTTTGTGCAATTTTTGTTCATTAAAGTGTTCTCGTACCAAACTGGCAATGCACTATCTCTCTCCCTCTCTCTCCCAACCCTCTCTGATGGGTTCCATGTGCTTTGAACACGCCCCGACCATTTGCAGTAGCACCGTCTTTGGTAGCGGTACATAGCACAACCTTGATCTCCACTGTAGGAAGGCATTATTATCTTTCTGTAATGATCCAGAACCAGGGGCCACTGTCTTAGAATAAAGGGGAGGCCATTTAAGACTGAGGTGGAAAAAAACTTTTTCACCCAGGGAGTTGTGAATTTGTGGAATTCCCTGCCACAGAGGGCAGTGGAGGCCAAGTCACTGGATTTAAGAGGGAGTTAGATAGAGCTCTAGGGGCTAGTGGAATCAAGGGATATGGGGAGAAGGCAGGCACGGGTTATTGATTGGGGACGATCAGCCATGATCACAATGAATGGCGGAGCTGGCTCGAAGGGCCGAATGGCCTCCTCCTGCACCTAGTTTCTATATTTCTACGATCAGCTGCCTGGAGAAAGGAAAATGTGGATGGAAATATGTTGTGAGATTTTTAAATGCAATATTTATAGAAATATGTAAAAGAGTGTAAATGTACGCCCACGTTATTTCTGCCTGTCCGCAAACCTGGAGCAAAACACAACATTATATCGACTATAGGGGAGGGAAAAGCAATGATGTGAAAGGATGACACATTAAATGCAATTTTTTTTAATAAAAGCAGGAAGGACAATATTGTTGTCACAACACAGAGTTGGTTTAAAGTACAGCTTCTGTGACACCAGTCGACATCACTTACTGTAAGAACCTCTAAGACTAAATTAATCCGGTTGTCAGGCTGCACATTATAAAGCGTCTTGTCACCGCTGTCAAGACTTGAGGTTTCCTTTCAAGGGGGAAGCATGATGGGCCACAGGAGCTGCGCATAAGCTGCCAGTGCTTAAGCTCTGTGCACCCTCATCCCCTGGCGAGCTGCAATTACTGGGAGCAGACACACTTTGACATCAGAATGTGAAATGAGTCTTATAAAGGAAAAATGTTCAACTGCTGAAATGCTTGTTCTGTAGAGAAAATAACATCTCTGTAGCCTCTGAAGAAGGGTCTCGACCCGAAACATCGCCCATTCCTTCCCTCCACAGACGCTGCCCGTCCTGCTGAGTTACTCCAGCTTTTTTGTGTCCATCTCTGTATCAGCAACAGGGATGATCAAGGACATTCTCACTACAAGCCCACTCCCTTCTCTAAGACTTGTTCCTTTTTAAAAAAAACATGTTCTCAGGTGATGCTGGTAAAGGGGCTGTCCCCACTGTATGAACTAATTCAAGAGTTCTCCCGAGTTTCCCCCGATTCGAACTCGGAGAATGACGGTAATAGCCGCTCGTAAGGTACTCGGGGCTCTCGTGGTCATTTTTCAACATGTCGGAAAATCTTCACGAGCTTACCGCGTTTCCCGAGTACCTGCCGTTAGCGTTAAGAGCCGCTAAGACACATCCCCGAGCTCCGACGTACATTCTACGTGCTTACCACAAGTTTGATTTTTTTTTAAACTCGGGAGAGCTCTTGGATTACCTCGTACAGTGGGACAGGCCCTTAAGATCTGTTTCTCTGGTCGGAGAATTAATTTTAATTTTAAGATAAGTCCATGGGTTCTAGGAGCAGAATTAGGCCATTCGGCCAACCAAGTTGACTCTGCCATTCAATCATGGCTGACCCATCTCTCCCTCTCAACCCCTTTCCTGCCTTTTCCCCCCATAACCCCTGAGGCCACGGATGGATCTGTTACTGCACCCACTCCCACCAATGGCGCTGAAACGTCCTCGATTTAAGAACGATCTTCTGGGACATGCAGTGGAACCTGCCCGAAGGCTCGTCGGTCGGCAGAACCAGGAGGGGGACTTGATGGGGCGAATGGCCTAATTCTGCCTCTATCACTTATGAACTTGGGTCAGGAAGCTAAGACGTGCCCAAGAGCCAACAGCCACTATGCTTGTTGCACTGAGCACTTCCAGAATTTCTAATGCTGTTTCACATCCTAACATCTGTCGTTCAAC
The DNA here is from genome assembly GCA_035221665.1 of Okamejei kenojei. Classification (NCBI taxonomy): domain Eukaryota; kingdom Metazoa; phylum Chordata; class Chondrichthyes; order Rajiformes; family Rajidae; genus Okamejei; species Okamejei kenojei. The sequence continues at coordinate 21,492,617 of CM069165.1, forward strand.
TTGGTTCCTGTTGGATTCTGTGTGGGGTTTGCCAACATTTCTGGTGCCTGCAAGTGCAGTCAGCCATTAACCCACACTTGCATCCTCGTCAATGGCAAAGGTCTTGAATTTCTTCAATATACCATGTTCTGAATCCTTACCCCAACCCCTAAATCCAAAGCCCCTGTCCCACGGTGCGAGTTTACCCAAGAGCTCTCCCGAGTTTAAGAAAAACCTCAAACTCGTGGTAAGTGCTTAGAATGTACGTAGCGGGTACGTCGGAGCTCGTGGATGTCTCGTAGCGGCTCGTAATGCTAACAGCAGGTACTCGGGAAACGCGGAAACTCGACAGTGTGAAAAGTTTCCAAGAGTAAAAAAATACTCGTGATGAGGTACCACCAGTTTGATTTTTTTTAAACTTGGGAGAGCTCTTGGGAAAACTCACATCGTGGGACAGGGGCCCAAGTCCTCTTGTGTTACTTGCTTCAGATCTGGAAAAAACATCCTGCAAACCACTCATCATTTTATACACCTCAATCCTGCCCCCTCTTCACCTCCTCCATTCAGGGATATCTTGTTGAAAGGACGTGCATGTCCCTTTGAAGGTAGACAAAAATGCTGGGGAAACTCAGCGGGTTAGGCTGCATCTATGGAGCGAAGGAATGGGTGACGTTTCGGGTCGAGACCCTTCTTGTGCATGTCCCTTTGAGTGATTTGAAACTCTCTTCTCTCTTCCTGCATCCTCTTATCTCCTCTATGGCACCCCTAGTGTGTGTGTCCGTTTACCGTGGCTGGAGTGCCTTCAAAGGTCAAAGTGCTGGAGGAACTCAGCGGGTCAGACAACGTCTGTGGAGGAAACTGACAGATGATGTTTCTTACGGAAGAAAGACACAAAATGCCTGAGTAACTCGGCAGATCAGGCAGCATCTCTGGAGAAAAGGAATGGGTGACGTTTCAGGTCGAGACCCAGATGATGTTTTGAGTGTGGGAACCTTCTTCAAACTGCATTGGTGAAGACGGGTCCCAACCTAAAACAACGTCTGTCCATTCCCTCCACAGATATTGCCTGATCCGTTGAGTTCCTCCAGCACTTTGCGTTTTGCTCAAGACTTCACGTATCAGGAGATCCTTCCGTCTTTAAAGATTACGCCCTTTTCTGGTAATCCATGGCAAGATATCAGGAGATAGATTCACACAGCATGGAAACAGGCCTTTGGCCGACCACCTTGTCTCTGACCATTTACAACTTCCATTTTATTTTCTCCACATTCACAACAATCCCAGCCAAGTGCACAAGCTTCATTGATACCGCTATGCTTTACCTCCTTTATCAGTGGGCAGAATGGTCCAGTTGTCCATGACTCACTGGAGTATTCACTGGAGTTTAGAGGGATGAGGGGGGAATCTTATAGAAACGTATAAAATTATAAAAGGACTGGACAAGCTCGATGCAGGAAAAATGTTCCCAATGTTGGGCGAGTCCAGAACCAGGGGCCACAGTCTTAGAATAAAGGGGAGGCCATTTAAGATAGGTGAGAAAAAAACTTTTTCACCCACAGAGTTGTGAATTTATGGAATTCCCTGCCACAGAGGGCAGTGGAGGCCAAATCACTGGATGGATTTAAGAGAGAGTTAGATAGAGCTCCAGGGGATAGTGGAGTCAAGGGATATGGGGAGGAGGCAGGCACGGGTTATTGATTGGGGACGATCAGCCATGATCTCAATGAATGGCGGTGCTGGCTCGAAGGGCCGAATGGCCTCCTCCTGCACCTATTTTCTATGTTTCTATGTTTCTATGACTTCAAGAAGTTAAATATGAGCTCTTAGTGTTTATTCTCACAAAGAAATGGAATCAAACTCTAAGGGAAAGGTTTCTTTATCCACACACGACAAAATATGTGGTCTCAAGCAGTAATGTAGAGCAATACCAGCAGTTTTCCAGCAGGTAAGCGAAGAAATTCAGCCAAAGGCGATCCTTTGGTCTTGAAGCCGTTGGCTCATCTAGAACTGGCACTGGGAAAAGTTAACACTGAAAACGAAAATTGTCTTTTGAAGGGGGAAAGCTTTCATTCCCTCTGATTTAAGTGGCCTTTCCTTCTTGCAAGTGCAGACCTCTTCGTGTGTTCTGCAGAATGGCAATTTATCTCCCCGCTTTCTGACAGTCCGAGGAACTTCTCTGTCTCCCTTTCTGCCGACTAAAAGGCTCTTGTTCCACTTCAGCAGAAGGAGCCTGACTCGCTAAGTGTGCGCTCTTTGCAACTGACCATATTCTCCCTCGCGCAGCCACTCACTAATAGAATGATTTCAGTAATTATTAATACGGCTGGGTGTCTCCGAGTGAGACTGACCACTAATCACGCTAATCGCTCCCACCGTCAGGGCAGAGATGAAACTCCATCAACATTTTCTAATTATGAAACCCGTGTTTCGTGCAGACATGCAGCCCACTCAAGTGGTCTCCAATTCATTATTTCTTCAAGTCTGATGAAATGGACTGAAATGTCAAAGCAAAGCTAAAAAGTTCAGAGAGAAAAATATTCCTGAAATATTATCTCTGGGAAAATAATTATTTCTAGAAAAAAAAGACTAATAACATCTTCATTTGTTTCTACTCATAACGTCACAATAAATTACTCCCCCCCCCCTCCCCCCTCTCTCCCTCCCCTCCCTCTCCCCCTCCCCCCCTCTCTCCCTCTCCCCTTCCCCCCTCTCTCCCTCTCCCCCTCCCCCCTCTCTCCCTCTCCCCTCTCTCCCTGAGTTAGTCCAGCCTTCTGTGTCTATCTTTGGTTTAAACCAGCATCTGCAGGTCCTTGTTACACACTACACGTCTTTCATGTTCATCTTGTTACCCAAGAGATTTACAGACTCTCTTCCCCAAAAATATATTTCCTTTCATAAAATTTGTGAATGCACAATTGAATTCACGTGGACAAGACAAGTTACTACATTTTCCAACAAGATAATCACATATAATCCAGTGGAGATATTTCTGAGAAAAGTTGCACAACTTTCAGGCCCACTTCACAATGGTGAGAGGGCCACCGTCATAGAATTATGGATAGAATAGTTATAAATTCATCCAGTTATACAACAATACAACACGGAAACAGACTGGTTGACATTCATGCACCCATTTACACCTAGTTTAGTTGTGTTGGGAGATCAGGCCCTTTGGCCCGTCGAGTCCATGCTGCCCTAGCGTTTTCCGCATCTTACACTATCGTTACCCATTCCTTCTATCCAGAGAAGCTGCCTGTTCGGCTGTGGGGAGAAAAACACTATCCAGGTAAAGAGTCAAACCAAAAGGACCCAGAGGACTCTGGTTCATTGACAGATGTGACTGCAAACAATCGCATTGGTAAAGGCTCTATTGGAAGTCAATAATTCTCACTTGTGCAGTGGTTTGGACACAGGTTGTACCTTGGACAGACACTAAATGTTGGAGTAACTCAGCGGGTCAGTCTGAAGAAGGGTCTCGACCCAGAAAGTCACCTATTCCTTTTCTCCAGGGATGCTGTCTGGCCCGCTAAGTTACTCCAGCATTTTGTGTCCATCTTCAGTCTTCTCTTCTTGCGAATGAAACATAAATAAACCAAAGGAATAGTTAGATGTCAAGCCGGGTGTCGAGCAGCCAGGTTGATGCCTCTGTTGGCATCAATGTCTGCCAGGCCCTGAGCTCCATTTGGTGGGTGGTAGAGCGGGCACCCAGAGATGACATGGTTGGCCGTCTGTTGTTCTGCTCGGCATTCACAGGCTGGGCTCTGACGGAGGGAGTCCCCATCTCCACACGCTGGCATTGAGACGCCCAACTCCAGTACCAGGTCTGTTGAGCTTCACCCAGGCTCCTCTGGGGATGGCTGACCCTGGACAGCTTTTATCTGGTGACGAGATGTATCTTCAGTGTAAACCAGCATCTGCAGTTTCTTCCTGCACAGGTTGTACATTGTTTGATATGATATTTCCTATCATTATATAATGCACAAAGAGGCCATTCAGCCCGCAATGTGAGTGCTGGCTCTTTGAAAGAGCTGCACAAACGATCACATTCCTTATTCTATTTCCCACAGCTCCGCATCTGTTGCTCTGGCTTTGGGGCAGAACAGACTGGCTTGTTAATGCTTCCAGCTCTGGGAACGCTTAGTTTAAATTTGAACACTAGATATGTAATTATGGTTCACTCATAAATTGCCCTTGAGTGGTTTGAGAGCCATCGTAGATCGTCATTTGATCTGAAGGACAGCTGCTTCCTCTCCCGAACGGGGGATGGCCACGGTGGCGCAGCGGTAGAGTCGCTGCCTTACAGCGGATGCAGCGCCGGAGACCCGGGTTCGATCCCGACCACGGGCGCTGCCTGTACGGAGTTTGCACGTTCCCCCCGTGACCTGCGCGGGTTTTCTCCGAGATCTTCGGTTTCCTCCCGCACTCCAAAGACGTACAGGTTTGAATGTTAAATGGCCTGGTAAATGTAAACATTGTCCGTAGTGGGTGTAGGATGGAGTTAATGTGCGGGGATCGCTGGTCGGCGCGGACCGAAGGGCCCGTTTCCGCGCTGTATCTCTAAACTAAACTAAAGGCCATTGTAACTCCGTTGGGCTTTTACAGCTATCCATAGTTTTGTCGACACCAGTAACAACATTTCTTTGGAAACACTTCAAGAAAACTCCCTCTCTCTCCATCCCTTCTCAGTTCTCCGACCAGCCTGACTGTCTCTGAGTACATTTTACCTCAGTTTGCTTTGCCGTTGGCTTATCCAAACTAACAATGATACGGTCAACATTTTCCTTGATCTCCATTCCCTTTGTCCTGTTTACACGCCTTACACTTCCTTATCTATGTCTCCCCCTCTCCCCTGACATCAGGCTGAAGGAGAGTCTCCACCCCAGAGATGCTGCCTGTCCCGCCGAGTTACTCCAGCATTTTGTGTCCGTCTTCGGCTTAAACCAGCACCTGCAGTTCCTTCCGACACATTTCTTTAACTGAATATAAACTGCGGTGATATTTGAGCTCCTGCCTCTAGATTATTGGGCGCGCCCATTACTTTGAACCAAGAACAGAAAAGTGATGAAAGAATATGAATAGCCCACAATTTAGCCTGTGTGGTACCAAACTAAAGGGCCTGGCCCACTTTCACGACCTAATTCACAATCTTTTTTGCTCATGGACATTTTTCATCAGGCTCAACATAACGCCCCGACCTACTTGATGCATCACGGCCTGCTACGACCTACCTACGATCTTGTGACGACCATACTGCGAGTATGAGTCGAGGGCAAACTCGGCAGAGGTTGTGAATTCGGTTGTGAAAGTGGGACAGGCCCTTAAGAATGGTTAGAAGGTTCACATCAAGGCCCACAGCTGGAAGCTTGGAAATCCATGCTGACAATCCATCGCAAGATTGACAAGGAGACACAGGAGAGAGTCTAGAAAGGACTTTCTGTTGGGAATTGGAATGCCATGGTGAAGATGAGTCGGTGGATGCCAGGGAATTGGAAGTGGCTAAAATGGTGGAGAACTTGATGGAGTTATGGCGAACTTGATAGGAACAGGATTAGGCCATTCTGCCCATCAAGATATAAATCATGGCTGATTTATATTTCCCTCTTAGCCCCATTCTCGTGCCTTCGCGCCAGAGCGCCTGACACCCGCACTAATCTATCTCTCTCTGTCTTGAAAGTATCCATTGACTCAGCCCTACAGCCCTCTGTGGCAATGAATTCCCCAGATTGACCACTATTCGGTAACTCATGTCCAGCACGGACATTGTGGGCAGAAGGGCCTGGTGCTATACAATTCTGCTTTCCATGTTCAATGCATCTTGCAAGAAGTGAGTGACAAAGCTGTTCGTAGGGATTATTATTTAAGCTGGCTGAGTTGTTTGTAGAGAGGATATTAAATGGAATTTTTTAATGTTGAGCTGCTGGATGTAACAATCCAGCTGATTCCACAGGATGTGAAAACGTTCTGTCTCAAACCCTGCTGGGCTCTGTATTCCTCAGTGGTAAACAGCAAGCAACTAATTGGCATTGAAATAAAAAGTTAGACCGATTTCACAGCAAAATCTTCTTGTTCTCAAAGCAAATGTGGAACCTTTGCAAGTGCTGTGATTTGGAAAATTGCAATCTGCACAGCAAGAAGCGTCAGCAATCAATGTTTTACAAGTTTAGCTCAGTTTATTTAATTTGGAGAAACATCATGCAAACAGGCCATTCAGTCCATCAACATTACGCTGTTCATCGATTACCCGTTCACACTAGCTCCGTGTTATCCCACTTTCAAATTCACACCCCACACATTCGGGACAATTTACAGCCACCAGTTAACCTGCAAACCCAAGATAGACACAAAGAGCTGGAGTAACTCAGCGGGTCAGACAACATCTCTGAAGAAAAGGAATGGGTGACGTTTCGGGTCTATGTTGGGTCTACCTGAAACATGTCACCCATTCCTTCTCTCCAGAGATGCTGCCTGACCCGCTGAGTTACTCCAGCTTTTTGTGTCTATCTTCGGTGTAAACCAGCATCTGCAGTTCCTTCCTACAAAACTCAGTTTCTCTCCCCATAGAGGCTGCCCAACCTGCTGAGTATTTCCAACATTCTTGGTTTCTAGATACGAAGAACTGCAGATGCTGGTTTACAGCAAGGTGAACACAAAGTGCTGGAGTAAAGGGCCTGTCCCACTGTACGAGCTAATTCAAGAGCTCTACCCAGTTTAAACAAACATCAAACTCGTGGAAGCACGTAGAATGTATGTAGCGGGTACGTCGGAGCTCGGGGACGTCTCTTAGCGGCTCGTAACGCTAACGGCAGGTACACAGGAGACGCGGTAAGCTCGTGAAGACTCGTGAGGATTTTTCAACATGTTGAAAAATGTTCACGAGATCCCTGCGCACCTACGAGCGGCTATCACCGTAATTCTCTGGGTTCGAATCAGGGGAAACTCGGGAGAACTCTTAAATTAGCTCGTACAGTGGGACAGCCTCTTAACTCTGCGGATCAGGCAGCATCTTTGGAGAAAAAAAATGGGTGATGTTTTGGGCCGGGACCTTTCTTCAGACTGATTTTGGTTTCTATTTTAATTTTTAAAATCAGACTTGTTTTTCTGGATATATCACTTGTGTTTAATACGTTAACCAAGTGCTGGAAGATAAAATTCAAGATAAAATACAAGCATGCAGGTACAGCAGGCAGTGAAGAAAGCTAATAGCATGTTTGCCTTCATTATAAGAGGAGTTGAGTATTGGAGCAAAGAGGTCCTTCTGCAGTTGTACAGGGCCCTTGTGAGACCACACCTGGATTATTGTGTGCAGTTTTGGTCCCCTAATTTGAGGAAGGACATTCTTGCTATTGAGGGAGTGCAGCGTAGGTTTACAATGTTAATCCCAGGGATGGCGGGACTGTTATATGCTGAGTGAATAGAGCAGCTGGGCTTGTACACTCTGGAGTTTAGAAGGATGAGAGGGGATCTTATTGAAACATATAAAATTATTAAGGGATTGGACAGGCTATAGGCAGGAAACATGTTCCCGATGTTGGCGGAGTCCAGAACCAGGGGCCACAGTTTAAGAATAAGGGGTAAGCCATTTAGAACGGAGACGAGGAAACACTTTTTCTAACAGAGAGTTGTGAATCTGTGGAATTCTCTGCCTCAGAGGGCAGTGGAGGCCAATTCTCTGGATGCTTTCAAGAGGGAGCTAGATAGGGCTCTTAAAAATAGCGGGATCAGGGAAGAAGGCAGGAATGGGGAACTGATTGGGGATGATCATCCATGATCACATTGAATGGCGGTGCTGGCTCGAAGGGCCGAATGGCCTACTCTTGCACCTATTGTCTATTGTCTATTGTAATTATTAATCAGCTCATAGTCCAAATGGGTAGGTTTTACATGCAGGCACCTGACATCTGAGTCTCTTCAGTTTAACAGCAAAAACTGGGGAAAGGCTAAAAAGTAGAGTAATGCTTCCCCCACTAGGTGTAAGATGGTATAGCGTCGAGCTGACCACGATTGGGAAATGCAGAAATGAAGGACTGTGAACGCTGGTTAATACACAAAAGGACCAAAGTGCTGAAGTAAAGGGCCTGTCCCACTTACGCGGCCTTGGCTCGCAAATTACGCGACCTTGTGGTGGCTTGAGGCGTACGGGCACCGTATGGCCGCGCGGGGCCGGTCCCGCTTAGAAGCGCGGAGTTGTGTGGGGCTGGTCCCAACATCGTGCGGGACTCCGAAATTCTGGCAGTGGCTGAAATCTTCGCGCGCCAACTGCCTGTCGGCACGCAGGCGCATTGCGGTCGTACGCAGCGTCTTGACATCGTACGCCTAGCACGTGGCGTTGTGCGATGACGTCACCGCCTGACGGCGTGCGACGCCCAAATTCAGTTGGCCCGCCTCCTGCCCAGCTGATTGGTAAGCATGACGCAATGACGTCACGCGCGAACTTAGTGCGAAGTTAGCGTGTACTTAGCATGAACTCTGCTTCCGTTTGGTTGCGCCAAACGCACACAATCGCATGCAAGTGGGACATCTCTGGAGAAAATGGATAGATGACGTTTCAGGTTGAGACCCTTCTTCAGACTGGGTTTGGGGCAAAGTTTTAGACTGAGCAGTCTGTTTTCTTGTGTTTCCTCATTGACTCGGAATTGTTAGTGTTGCAGTAACTGGACTAACAACCTCAGGATCTGAATATTATCAACAGAAATGAAGTTTACACCTGCCATGTCAGTTCAAGAATTGAATATTAATTATAAACAACGGTGACCGACCTGATGTGGAGTTGATTCCGAATCAGAATCGCACTTTACTCGCCAAGTATGGTTTGCAACATACGAGGAATTTCATTGGCCAGGTCAGTCATACAACTTAAAGTAACAGAACACTCAAAAACACATTTTACCACGAACATCCACCACAGTGACTCCTACACATTCCTCGTTGTGATGGAAGGCGAAATAAAGTTCAAGCCTCTTCCTTTGTTCTTCCTCGGTCTGGGGCCTCGGGCCCTCCGTTGAGGGGATGGTCTTGACTCCCGTAGCCGGCGGCGACGAGGCGATCCGCTCCTGCATCGAGGGATTGTCAGCTCCCCCGCGCCGGGTGATGGAACCTCGCGTCGGGGCTGGTCGAACCTGCCGCATCGTTGGAGCTCCCGACTCAGCCTCACCTGAGACTGCGAGCCCTTGGTGTTGGTTCCGCGATGGCCGCAGTGGGAGCGACCCCAGGCAAGAGGTCAGCTCCGATGTTATGTCGGCGCCCCCCGCGGTGGGGCTCACGACAGTCCGAGGAGGCTTCCAGCTCCAGCGATGGTAGGCCGCAGAGCCTGGAAAAAAGTGATCCGAAAAATAATCACATCTCCGGCAAGGTAGGAACTTGAAAAAAGGTTTCCCCCCCCTCCCCCGATCCCCTCCCTCTTCCCCCCACGTAAAACAAACCGAAGAATATTAAAACAAAACTTTTAACAAACTAAAAAAGAACAAAAGAGTGAAAAGACAAAGAGACTGCCGGCACCCCTGGAGGTCTCTCTCGATGGGCTGAATGGCTAATTCTACTCCTGTAACTTGTGAACTACAAATTCTGTTTCCCTTTCTGCAGATGCCGACTGACCAACTTGGAAATTCCAAACCCAAGGAACTACCGACAGATGCAAAATGCTGGGGTAACTCAGCGGGTCGGGCAGCCTCAGGAGAGAAAGAATGGGCAACGTTTCGGGTCGAGACCCTTCTTCAGACTGAGAGTCAGGGGAGAGGGAAACTAGAGATATGAAAAGGTACATATCTCTATCTCTCGTTTCATACCTCTAGTTTCTTTTAGGGGCATTGGGTTGTCCATTTAGATGTGAGATGCATCTTTGGAAGTGTTTTTCCACTCTGCAGAGACTATCCACTATCCCAACATACTATAGCCACTACCGCCAGGCTAATTAAAACTCAGACCTGCATGTCTTTGGTAGGTTGGAGGGAACCGGAGCACCCGGCAACAAACACACCCTGGAAATTACTTTGACACAACCAAACAAACGGGCGGCACAGTGGAACAACTGCTACCTCACTGCACTGGAGACCCAAGTTCAATCCTGACCTCCGTGTTGTGTTTTCACGTTCACCTGTGACCTAGTGGGTTTCCTCCGGATGCTCCGGTTCCATACAATGATACAGCGTGTGGACTCTATGGCCCAACTTGCCCACACCAGCCAACATGCCCCAGCTACACTAGTCCCACTTACCCATGAACCTCCAAACCAGTCCTATCCACGTTCCTGTCTTTAGAACTGATGGCCCGTTCCTCCCTTGTTGCGAAGCTGTGTTGGTTTGCAGGTTTATTGGCCTCTGTAAATTGCCCATTGTGTGCAGGGAGTGGATGAGAAAGTGCATTAACATGGAACTGGCAGCATCTCTGGGGAGAAGAAATGGGTGACGTTTCGGGTCGAGACCCTTCTTCAGGCGTCTCGACCCGAAACGTCACTCATTCCTTCTCTCCAGAGATGGCTGCCTGTCCCGCTGAGTTACTCCAGCTTTTTGTGTCTATCTTTGGATTAAACCACCACCTGCAGCTCCTTCTTACAAATAACATGTAACTAGTGTGAACGGGTGGTCGGTGGGGACTCGGTGGGCTGAAGGGCCTGTTTCCATTCTGTATCTCTCACTGGGCTCAGAACAACTGGAGCCTCAGTTATGCTGAAAAATGAAGGGAGCCCACTGGATCTGTGCTCCTGCCTAGTCTTCCCTGACAGGTGCTGAGGGACATAATTGCAGCTCTAATTGCTGATGGATGCTTTAATGTTTAACACACTCAGGCCAGGACTGACACACACTTGGCTTTTTAAAATGCCTTCTCGACACATGAGATATATGGAATAATGTACTAGTAAAGGCAACGGCAATTAACATACATTGGGTTCGCTGGTCAAAGACAGAAATGGTTAAAGTAATAACATCCCCATGACAGCTCAGCCCTGTCAGGCTTTATTTAAACCCTGACAAAATGTTATTACCTGACTTAATCAGGATGGAAGTGTCTGGACAATGGGCTGGTTGGTGAGTTGGTGTGCTGTTTCACAATCTACTAATGGGTCTAAATGTATGCCAATTCCGCAGCAGGCTGGAACGTGGAGCGCGGACATGCATTAATTTTGTTCAAGCTGACCTTGCTGGTGTTGGCTCTTGCGGAAGCTGGACTTGGTGAAAGGCGGAGGGGGGGGGGGGGGGGGGGGGGGGGGGGTAATGATCGTGTTGCAGGTGGCAGAGTAGGCAGCGGGAACGCCTCTAAATCGGGTTAGTGTTCGAGACCGGGACGGGGCAGCTGTGGCACAGAGGAAATCGAATTTATAAATGGAAATCTGCACAAAGTGGGACAAAGATTAAATCACTTACTGCATCTGCCCTGACAGGACCGGGGCAACCTGCAATGAAATTAAGCACAAATAAAGGAAAATGGTCCCGGAGACAGATGTGTGCCATTTAGAGTCACAGAGTGATACAGTGTGGAAACAGGTCCTTTGGCCCAACCTGCCCACACCAGCCAACATGTCCCACCAGCTACACTAGTCCCCCCTGCCCGCATTTGCTCCATATCTTTCCAAACCTGTCCTATCCATGTACCTGTCTAACAGTTTCTTAAATATTGGGGTAGTCCCTGCCTCAACTCCCTCCTCTGGCAGCTTATTCCATACACCCACCATCCTTTGTGTGGAAAAAGGTACCCCTCAGATTCCGATTAAATATTTTCCCTCCCTTCACCTTAAACCCGTGTCCTCTGGCCCTCGATTCATCTACTGTGGGCATGACCAAGGAAGGCAAGTACATCTCGTGCTTCTTTCCCACCCTATCTTCTGTTGTTGCCACCTTTCAAGGAGCTATTGACTTGCGCTCCAAGCTCACTGTTGTTGCAAAATCATCGCTATCATCTTCAGTCTCCCTGTCTGTCTCCACACAGGATAACCACAGGACCACGGGAGGACAACAGGGGAGGATGACTGAATTTTGGAGCCTTCCCTCACAGTGGGAAACTTTGATCCCGCTGTGTGGGGATGTCTGTGTTAAAAACCATTGTGTTCTGTGCCCTTTATTATTTGTATGGCTGTAGGGCAACCACACATTTCACTGGACCAATTGGTACATGTGACAACTAAATGTACCATATCTTGGATTGATATGAATATTTGTTTAAAAATAAACTTGGTCCTGGTGAAGTAGTAACTCCACAAATAAATAACATCTATTCTGCACTATTTAAATCATGTTAAATCACATTTTTATGCATCTTAAACCACTTGAAACAGCTTTATTAGCTCCTAAAGGCAAATATTATGAATAATGGCAGGGTAGCAAATATCTGTCCCTCCTAATCGGAGCTTCAGAGATGAGTGTAGGAGAGGTGAAAGTGGCTTACATTTCCTAGTACAGATGCATCAATAACATTGCCAATTTAATGCATTCCAGTGTCTGCAGTTCCTTGTATCACCATAAACCTTTCCTGTCTGGGATATTTGGCAAAGTTCGATCATGATCTCAGGATATCGGTGAAACTACGATTTTGATCCGTGTTATTGCACAGACTTTATCCGTGCACACGAGAAGCATGCAGTTGCAGACTGTTGACAGTGTAGGGCGATCATGGGTCAGGTTGCTGCCAACGTTTGATCCCTATAGTTAAGTTTATACAACAGGTGCAAGCCCACACCGACCAGCGATCACCGTATACGAACCCTATCCTACACACGCTGGGGACAATTTACAATCTTTTACCAAAGCCAATTGAGCTGCAAAACCTGTACGTCTTTGGAGATCCCGGGGAAAACCCACGCCGGTCACGGGGAGAACGTACAAACTCCGTGCAGACAGCACCTGTTGTCGGGATTGGAGCCGGGTCTCTGGCGCTGTGAGGCGGCGTCTCCATCCTTGCGCCACCGTGCCGCGGTACTTTTCATTCTTAAAAGTCATGTTAAATCACAGTTTTATGAGGATAAGGTTCCCTTCCCTCCTTCCAACCTTCCCTCCATTGATGAACTGTACACTGCAAGGGCCAGGAAGTGAGCGGACAAGATCATCTCTGACCCCTGTCACCCTGGCCACAAACTCTTTGAATCCCTTCCCACTGGAAGGCGACTCCGGACTGTCAAAGCTGCCACAGCCAGACGTAAATAAATAACAGGGTACACAAAAAGCTGGAGAAACTCAGCGGGTGCAGCAGCATCTAAGGAGCGAAGGAGATAGGCGACGTTTCGGGTCGAGACCCTTCTTCAGACTACAGTTTTTATCCACGAGTAGTTGCTCTACTCAACAGCCAAAAATCTGTAGCCTCCCTTTGATCTGGTATTTTGTTGGTTCACATGCTTGATCAATGGTGTTTTATCATTAATGTTTTACTATTATTAATATTTAGTGTTTTCTGAGTCATTCGTAACTGTCACTGTATGTCATGTTACTTGTGGGCAGAGCACCAAGGCAAATTCCTTGCATGTGAATACTTGGCCAATAAACTTACTTACTTAAAAAAGTACCAGGGCTACATTTTAGTGTTTGGATCATTATGTATACAGGTAAGGGGACTCTCGGCAGAGGAGCGCGATCTGCACAGTTTGCAAACTGTGTGTGTGTGCCTGTCCGTCCCATCTATGAGTACTTGTGCACAATCTGTCATTACACTGAATAGATCAGGCCCTCTGCACAAAGTGCTGGAGCAACTCAGCGGGTCAGCCAGAATCTCTGAGGGACATACAGTGGCTTGCAAAAAGTATTCATACCCCTTGAACTTTTCCACATTTTGTCACGTTACAACCACAAACGTAAATGTATTTTATTGGGATTTTATGTGATAGACCAACACAAAGTGGCGCATAATTGTGAAGTGGAAGGAAAATGATACATGGTTTTCAATTTTTTTTACAAATAAAAAACTGAAAAGTGTGGCATGCAAAAGTATTCAGCCCCCTTTACTCTGATCCCCCTAAATAAAATCCAGTACAACCAATTGCCTTCAGAAGTCACCTAATTAGTAAATAGAGTCCACTTGTGTGTAATCTAATCTCGGTATAAATACAGCTGTTCTGTGAAGGCCTCAGAGGTTTGTTAGAGAACATTAGTGAACAAACAGCATCATGAAGCCCAAGGAACACACCAGACAGGTCAGGGATAATGTTGTGGAGAAGTTTAAAGCAGGGTTAGGTTATAAAAAAATATCCCAAGCTTTGAACATCTCACGGAGCACTGTTCAATCCATCATCCGAAAATGGAAAGAGTATGGCACAATTGCAAACCTACCA